>JANFAI010000097.1:0-100328 GCA_024613185.1 Pisolithus microcarpus | reverse complement strand
TTGATTCCTCTTGGATTTGGCTGATCACAAAGCTTGCCAGGTGTTGGAAAATCTACTCTCCTTAGACATATCGCTATGCGAGAAGTACCGATTCCACCGCACATCACAATTCTATTCGTGGAACAAGAGGTTTGTGCGTTACCGGCGAGACGGATGATGATGGCGTAAATGCGCTTCTATTAGATCGTCGGCGATGATACCACGGCCTTGGATTCCGTCCTCAAGGCGGATGTGTGGCGCGATCATCTGCTCAAGGAAGAAGCGGCTCTCAATGCCAAGCTTGCAGAGCTCGAAAGTGGGGGGATGACAAGCGCATAGAGGAAGAAAAAGAGGAAGCTTCATCAAGACTGGTAGATGTTCATGCACGGCTAAGCGATATGGATGCAGAGAGCGGCCCTTCTCGAGCCGCCGCACTGCTTGCCGGTACGCTCCTAAGGACGCTAGGCCGCCGTCATCTCCAAATCTAATTTCCTTTGTCACAAGGTCTCGGTTTCAGTGAAGAAGACCAGTCGAAGCCGACGAAATCGTTCAGTGGAGGTTGGCGGTACGTGCCATCGTCGCCTACAGAAACCTGTATTGCTAGACTCTCATCGGCAGTATGCGTCTTGCGCTGGCTCGTGCTCTATTCGTAAAGGTACGTTTAAGCCAAAAGAATTGATGTGAAACGAGCTGACTTCCTCGCTAGCCGGCATTGCTACTACTAGACGAGCCTTCAAATCACATTGATCTGAATGCGTTGGCATGGTTGGAAGATTATTTGCAGACGTGGCCTGGAACGTTGCTTGTAGTGTCAGTACATTCTTTCTGCATATCTTATCTTACTGAACGACCACTTCAGGTCCCATGACCGTGCTTTCTTGTAAGTTGCACATTGCAGTAGCACGCTATCATCAGCTCACGCTGTGACCTAGGGATGCGGTTGCCACGGACATAGTTCATCAACACTCAGGAGACTGGACTATTATAAAAGGGTATGTTGAAGGCGTTATCTTCTCTGGTTTGTCAATAAATTCTGCGCAGAAACTTTACCCAATTCTATTCTACTAAATCGGAACGAGATCGCAATTGCGGAAGGAATACGAAAACCAAATGGAATACCGCAAACACCTTCAGGCATTCGTAGACAGATGGAGATACAACGCCAACCGAGGTATGTCATTTTCGTTTTATCTCTTCATGGGCCGGGTGTCTCATACCTTACGTGACTGCAGCTGCACAAGCTCAAATGAGAATAAAGATACTGGAAAAGGTGTTGTAGAGCCTTGGAAGGACGTGCATCATTTGCTAACAAGGAGCCTCAGCTGCCCGATCTGCAACCACCAGAAGAAGAAGAGACTGAGAAATTCAAGTTTGCCTTCCTTAGCCATCCCTAATTTATAAAGATGCTCAATACAGCTCGTTAGATTCCCAGAGGCAGAAAAGATATCTCCTCCATTGCTTCAACTTTCTGAAGTGACATTCGGATATTAGCCCAGAGAAACTTATACTGAAAAAATGTCAATTTCGACGTTGGCTTGGACTCGAGGATAGCTATCGTCGGAGCTAATGGCGCAGGAAAAATCTACACTGTGTGTCCTGATTAGTCTCGTTTAGTTGGCACACTCATGCATCTGCAACTTTCAGCATCAAACTCTTGACGTCGGAGTTGAAGCCTTTCAGTGGAGACTGCAATAGAAATGGCCGATTACGGATGTAAGTGGCTTGTTATCAACACGTTTTCCAGCTTGATAATGTCTACGTGTAGAGGATACTTTTCGCAACACCACGTTGACACACTCATTCCCACCATGTCACCCGTCCAGTTTCTGGCTTCCAAGTTCCCCGGAAGGACGGAACAAGAGTACCGGGGTCATCTGGGGAATTTCCAAATCAGTGGAATGACGGGGTGTGTAGTCCTTGGATATTCAGTCGTCGCACCCATCCGAAGTGTTGCCTTAGTTTGCAGCTCATCGGCACGCTTTCTGGTGGTCAGAAATCGCGCGTAGCCTTTGCTGTGTTATCGATACAAAAGCCTCATGTCTTGTTACTGGATGAGGTAAGGAGCCGTAACCTCGTTTCGTGTGGGAGCCGGGCTTAAGTTGTCCCTTTGTAGCCTACCAACCATCTTGATATCGAGGTCTGTCTCCCATATTATATGTTTGTCGTTCTAGATTCAACTGCGTGACAGGGTTTGGATGCTTTGATGGCCGCGCTGAATACCTGGAATGGAGGAGTCATTGTGATCTCTCACGACGAGCGATTTATCACATCAGTAGCGAAGGAGGTTAGTACGAAGTTTCTCTCCTGGATTTCTTAACATGCCCACTCCCCTGCAGCTCTGGGTTTGTGCCAATGGAACCGTCTCGAAGTTCATGGGTGATGTGCAGAGTTACAAGGTGAGTATATTTACTCCTTACGATAGGTTCGGCTGCTAATGTGCATGGGCGTTCTTCAGAGCCTCATTGTAAGCAATGTGAAGGCGCGTCCTTGAGGTTAGAATATACCTACACCTCCAACTTGTTTTATGTACAGGGGTAGTCCTAAGTTTAGTAGGATACCTTGCATGGACGTACTTATTACATCCTTTGCACGTGATTGCGTCGCGTCCATATTGTCACGTGACAGAAACACCTCTGGCAGTTCCAAGTCAGGTCGTGGTCAACCATAGACAACCACGATGAGTTCGTCGGAGGGGGAGAATTTTGACCTCGACGCCATTTCCTGCGATGAGAGCGACGGCTACTCGCCCGCGCCGAAGAAAGTAGTAAGTCCCGTTGCTTATATCGAGTGACATTGTCGCGTGAGCCACTTTGTGCACCCAGACCAAGGCAGCGACCAAGAAGGCCACGAACGCGACCGGGAAAGCTATCAAACCTTCCGCGAAGTCGAAGCCTGGCCCCAAGAAGAAAGTACTTGCTCCCAAGGATGAAAACGCTGACGACGTGTGGCAGGACGACTGCGAGGACATCTCGGATGACGGTGTTCCTCAGCCGGCACGTAATCACGATGTCCGGAAGGACAAAACCGCGTCGGAGACGTATAAAAAGGTGCGAAGCTGGTTATTTGTGGACGAACACAAGTCTCAGATGAGTGCTCGATCGACAGTTGACTCAGCTCGAGCATATCCTCAAACGACCAGACTCCTACATTGGCAGTATCGAGACCATCAGACAGCCTATGTGGACGTATGACCCCGAAAATAACCGTATGACCCACAGAGAGGTCCAGTATGTGCCTGGTTTTTTTCAAGATTGTTGACGAAATCCTAGTCAATGCTGCGGACAACAAAGTACGTCTGTTATCCAGGAGTGTACTACACATCCATTTAGCATCATGAAGATAAACGATCCCAGTATGGACACTATCAAAGTGAACATTGACGTTGAAGAAGGAACAATATCGGTCTACAACAATGGTCGCGGTATACCCATCGAAATGCACTCTAAAGAGAAGATGTACATTCCCGAGCTTATTTTCGGTCATCTTCTTTCATCTTCCAACTATGACGACGACGAAAAGAAGCTCACTGGTGGTCGCAACGGATACGGTGCAAAGCTCGCCAACATATATTCTCTCGAATTCACGGTCGACACCGCCGACAAGAATACTGGCTTGAAATACAAGCAGACATGGACCAATAACATGAACAAATGCGGTACTGCGAAGATAACGAAGAATGGTAAAGGCGAAGAGTACACCAGGGTTACCTTCAAGCCCGACCTGAAGAGGTTTGGCATGAATATGATCGATGAAGATACCGCATCCCTTCTCAAACGGCGCGTCTATGACCTGTCGGGCACGGTGAAGAACGTCAAGGTTTTCCTCAACGACGAGCGCTTGAAGATTAAGAACTTCAAACAATACGTTGAATTATATCTCTCATCTGCTGCTGCAGAGGCCACCGCGGCCTCTGGCGGTGCTGCACAGGGGAAGCCAACTGTGATTCACGAGCAAATAAGCGACCGATGGGAGGTCGCGTTTTGCCGTTTCCGATGGGACGTTCCAACAAGTCTCGTTTGCCAATTCCATCGCAACTATTAAGGGTGGTACCCATGTCAACCTCATAGCAGACCAGATAGCAAAGAGCCTCATCACCGCCATCACTAAGAAGAACAAAGGTGCTACCGTCAAACCCGCCCAGATCAAGAATCACATGTGGATTTTCGTTAACGCTCTCGTCGAGAACCCTACTTTTGACAGTCAGACAAAAGAGACGCTGACATTGACTGCTTCGAAATTTGGGACGAAACCCTCATTGTCGGAAGATTTCATGAAGAAAGGTTTGGTTTAACCTGTATACGCGTATCATCGTGGCTCATGGTTATCCAAGTGCAAAAGTCTTCCATTGTCGACCAAGTATTGAACTGGGCCAAGTTCAAAGCAGACCAGCAAATCAAGAAAACTGATGGGTCGAAACGTAATCGGTATGCATATTGAGTCGACGTAGCGCTTTGAATCCTGATCGTATTGCAGTCTCACTGGTATGACCAAGTTGGCTGATGCGAATAACGCCGGCACGAGGTACGCAGAGCGCTGTACCCTCATTTTGACCGAAGGAGATTCTGCCAAAGCCTTAGCTGTTGCTGGGCTTGGTGTAGTCGGGCGCGATTACTTTGGTGTGTTCCCGTTACGTGGAAAGTTACTCAATGTACGCGAGGCGAAGCACGATCAAATCATGAAGAACGAGGAGATTCAGAACATCAAGAAAATCATGGGGTTGCAGCATAACAAAGAATACTCTAACGTCTACAACTTGCGGTACGGAAGGCTGATGATTATGACGGATCAGGTTCGTTGCTAGATTTATTACATGTGCTGATTAGTGAAGCTTGTCACATAGGATCACGACGGTTCTCACATTAAGGGCCTCCTGATCAATTTTCTTGATCATTTCTTCCCGTCCTTGCTAAAAGTACCCAACTTCTTGGTGGAATTCGTGACGCCAATTGTGAGGGTGAGTGGGAATGAGGGGACCCTTGTTTTGCCTTGATACCCATGTTATATGCACGCAGGTCAGCAAGGGAAAACAGCGGATTGATTTCTTTACGATCCCGGAGTATGAACAGTGGCTTGAAAATACCCCTGATGCCCACAAATGGGACTCAAAGTACTATAAGGTCAGAAAATTGCGTTACAGATGTCGTCGTGCGTGTAACGATTTGATATATCAAAGGGTCTTGGTACATCCAGTGATGCGGATGCAACGGTACTACTTTGGCAACATGGCGAAGCACATGATACCTTTTGCAACTACGCAAGAAGGCGATCGCGATCTCATTGAGCTTGCTTTCAGCAAGAAGAAGGCGGACGAACGCAAGGAATGGTTACGACAGTTCAAGGTATGCCACGTCGCATCCGCAGTCGCACACCACACTAACGTTACATAGCCGGGAACATATCTGGATCACAACATGGATGAAATCCCATTCTCCGATTTTATCAACAAAGAACTCATTCTCTTCTCCATGGCTGATAATGTGCGATCCATTCCCTCTGCCGCTGATGGTCTCAAACCGGGCCAACGCAAAGTCATTTGGGGTTGTTTCAAGCGCAAGCTAAAGAAGGAAATAAAGGTCAGTCTTTGTTGATGACCTCTCCTCCGGCATTGCTGACATTCCTATGTTAGGTCGCTCAACTCGTTGGTTATATTTCCGAAGTCGCAGCCTACCATCATGGAGAGGCTTCCCTTACAATGACGATTGTCAACCTCGCACAAGACTATGTCGGATCCAATAACGTCAACCTCTTACTGCCTAATGGCCAGTACGGTACACGTGATCAAGGTGGCAAAGACCACGCCTCGGCTAGGTATATCTTCACCGAGTTGTCACCGTTAACAAGGACGATCTTCAATCCCGCGGATGACCCTCTCCTGACGTACTTGAAGGAAGACAATGATTGGATCGAGCCAGAGTATTATATGCCGGTGATACCACTGGTACTTATCAATGGTGCTGAGGGTATTGGAACTGGTGAGATCGTTGCTTTGATATCTAGCAAGGTGATTAAACATGATAGGTTGGAGTACCAACATCCCTTCGTACAATCCGGTCGACATTGTTGAGAATCTCCGTCGCCTCATGGCCGGTGAAGAGATGACGCCAATGCTGCCTTGGTGGAAAGGATTTAAGGGTACGATCAGAAAAGTTGGGGATCACAAATACGACGTCACGGGTATCGCTCGCAAGATTAATGACACAACTGTTGAGATCACTGAACTACCCATTCATAAATGGACCCAGACTTACAAGGCAGAGTTGGAAGCTATGATTGGGGAGAAAGGTGATGGCGTAATTAAGGTACATCACGCTTCTGCGATGTGGAACATAAGGTTAACTTGCACGACAGGATTACAAGGAACACCACGACAATGTGAACGTGCATTTCGTTGTCACTATGACAGCTAAAGATCTGGAGAAAGCCGAGCAGCAAGGGCTTATCGAATTTTTCAAGCTGACGAGCAAGGTCAATACCGGCAACATGATATGTTTCAACTTCGAAGGCAAAATTCAAAAGTATGATTCCCCGGAGGAGATTATCGAGGAGTTTTACCCCAAGCGACTTGCGTATTATCAGAAGCGGAAGGTTAGTCACCTGGGTGCTTTAGGTTGTGATCCCGCTAACTTGAAAAATCACGACAGGACTTCCTGGCCAACGAATTGCAGACTCAGTTTGAGCGATTGTCCAATCAAGCACGATTCGTGAAGATGATAGTGGACAAGGAACTGGTGGTTTCCAACCGCAAGAAGGCTGACATCGTTGCCGACTTGCGCAAGCTCAAATTCCGTCCGTTCCCAAAAGTAAGCAAGGCGAAAGCTGCGGGGGAGACTGAGGAAGTTGTTAACCAAGATGAAGATGCGGCTGAGGCTGGGGAAGCTGCTGGCTCCACGGATTATGACTACTTACTGGGCATGGCTATTTGGAGCTTGACTAAGGAGAAGGTAAGTGCCGAGATGCTTTGGGGCATAACCTGGCTTATGACACAATCAGATTGAAAAACTCCTCCAACAAGCCGCAGAGAAAGAAGCTGAATTGTTGGCCTTGCTGGAGCGTACACCCAGGCAATTGTGGAACGAAGATCTCGATAACTTCCTGAAGGAGTGGGAGGTAAGGGGACTTCCATACCTCAAGCGCCTGCAGCTGACCGTTGCACCAGAAATCGTGCCAGGAATACGAGAGCAGAAGTCTACTAGATGCCAACGGCAAAAAGATCAAGAAGAAGCAGGCTACTCTCGAGCACCGAAAGTCACTGACAAATGGTAGACCCCGTAAGGGCCTCCACTCGGATGATTCAGAGGATGACTTCAAACCGACCAAAGCTGTCGCGAAGAAGAAGGTTGAGTCTAAACCCAAACCTAAGCCTGCGATTGCGGGACCTTCCAAGATCGAGAGCGAGGACGAAAAGCCTGCTCTCGCACCGAAGAAAGTCCCTGTCAGAAACATGGCAAAGAAGGAGGAACCTCACTCGGACTCCGAACTGGAGATTACCGGCCCTCCGCCGAAGAAAGTTGTGAAAGCATCAAAACTGCCTGATTCCGATTCTGACATCGAGATGGCTGCTCCGGCCCCGAACAGGGGGAAAGGGAAGGCGAGAACACAAGAGGACGGTGCCAAGAGGAAATCGTACGTGCTAATGCCTAGGTGGAGGAATCGTCGTTTGATCCCCGTTTTAGACCTGCCACGGAAGATGATAGCGACGACGAGGCTTATGTCCGACCTGCTACGAAGAAAAAGAAAATTGGTCAGGCCTCAGTGACTGATTTCTTTGACAAGAAATCTTCGCCACCAGAAGTTGTCCAGAAACCCGCCGTACGAAAACCGTCGGGCAGCAAGCCGCCACCCGCCAAGAAGCCGCCATCCAAGAAGAAGGCAGTCAGCGATGATGACGGCGATGACGAAATCGCCATAAGTGACGCAGTAGTTGCTCGTCCTTCTGCACCGAGACGTGCTGCGACGAGCAGGGCCAAGAAGTACATCGAGATTGACTCGGCCTCTGACGATGATGATGACGACGACGACGACATGTTTGAGGACGATTGATACCGCTCGCTCTTTCCCCGTTGTACTATCTTCGATGCCTTTAATGACATCGTAATTTATCTTGTACTTGCAATGACGAGATTCTTTTTTCTCGGACCTGACATACAAAAGCATCCCATTGTAATGGGGCGAGCACGTGGCGAGGATAAGCGAACTGTCGGGTAGTTTGACTCCCTTGTCTCTGCAAGTTTCGCGTTTTTCTTTTCTGCTACTCTCCTGCCTTGTGGCACGGGCAGTTTTTCGCGGACCACAGACGACTCTTTCGTTGGGTTTGTCGCGACTGACGTTCGTCTTCGGCGTTAGATACCCGCTTGGCAAGGACAGGTTCTCGACGTAGTACCCGCTGCTCGTCTTCCTACCTCGCCCTCTGATACCATTCAAGACGACGGACCGCACCGTAATCCACGCGCTACTATGGCTTCGCAAACAAGACAGCCTCCTCCCCGTCTCAGTATTCCCCCGTCGTTCGGTATGCAGCAGCCGTTTGATGGCAGACAACCTATGTTTTCTCCGGGGCTGCCGACCTCTCTGCAGCATAGCTATCATCCTCCGCCGCCATTCCCAATGGGACAACCTCCACTTCAGACACCCATGCAGCCTTTTTTCCAGCCGCAACCTCCAAACGCCCCAGGTCGTCCTGCGTATGCCCATCATAAAGCTCACGCAAGCATGGTACCCTATCCTGGCTTTCCCCCGCCAACTGCAATACCCATTACACCTTTGGGACAAGGATTCCCTTCGCATATCATGGCGCCATCTTTCGGACAACCTTTCATACCCAAGATTCGAAGGCAACCCAGTATAAGTATTGGAGGCCCACCGAAGGCACCACTGGGAGGTCCTGGGCGTAAGCACAGCCCAATGGCCATACAACCACCCGCGACTATGCAGAAAGGGAAGAAAATAATCGTTAACCTCCCGATAGAAACGATACCCGGAACAAACGATGATCCGCCTTCGCGTCCTTCATGGGCACGAACTCCAATGCCAACAACAAGCACCGAAGAACCAGTTGTATTACCTCTGGAAATTCATACCGCGGACATGTTCCCCCCGGATGCTTGGCGATATTCGATACCCAATACCGTTGACGTCTTCCTACCGGGCAAGGTAAGGCGGTGAATGTCTCGTATTTTCGTAGAGCACTGAGTTTTGCACTGCCAGTTTGCATGGGATACTTTGAAACAAAGACTGATAGAGGAGAGACTAGAAAAGCTGGGTGTCGAGCCAGGGTGTGGGGGGTTCTTTACCGATTCATGCACCGCATGCTCGAGCAGCATCCGTGAGCAACCCTTCACAAAACAACGTGTTCAGCTCAGCTCATCGCACACTTGCACAGATTTCATCCCCGGCCGATCCATCACTGTTGTATTTCAAATTAAACGAGCTGCGCCGATCGCAGAATGCCTCCACATCCAATTCCTTGTCAAGTTCCCCGCAGCCCCCGCTGAATTTCTCGCCATCCCCTAACTTGCAGGCATCTTTTGGATTCCAGCAGAATAAGCATGGCCATAGTCTTTCACTTGCCTATCCACCCACGGCTCACCCACCCTACTTCAACCCATCTACCGCGTTCAACCCCTTCGGCCCAAGCGCTGTTCTTGGTTCTGACAGCATCGAGCCTGACATGCCCTTTGGGCCCACACATTTTGATGGCCTTCATGCCCCTCAAGGTCATGTGCCTGCGACGTTACCACCTCTTGCTGCAGCGATCAGTCGTGGCAGCAGCCGTCCTGATTTTGTTCGTGGTTTCGGTTTGGACATTCCAGAGGAGGAAGAGCCTCAGGAAGAGACACCCAACGTGGACCAGTGCATTACAAATGAAACAGGAGATTCCCGACGCAATAGTCAGGTTGAAGTGGAGCCTGACAGGGTGACCGCAATGAGAAATTCCAGCATACATCATTCAAGGCATGTCTCGAGGTTGTCACACACGTTGTCCTTGAGGTCTGTCGGAGGCGTGCGTAACGGCGTTACGCCAGAGGAGATTGATATTGTGCCTATACGGAGCCCCGTTGGCAACCCGGGAATTGATGATTTGGACAAGGAAGCCGTGGGGGAGTGGACCGGATCAGAGGATCTGCATATGGACGGGTCTGACGACGAGGTAAATATTCGTATGATGATCTTTGTTTCTTTCATGACCTCATTCCCCTAGGAGAGTATCGGAGAGTGGTCGAATCCCTCCGACGAAGAGCGCGCTCGTCACGAGAGGATGCAACGCAGGTTACTCCGACAAAGACGGCAGGAAAATGAGACACCAAGGCGACTACCTAATTTCCCTGCGCCTCCTGCAGGTCTATTCGGCGTTTCTCTTCGAGGCGATTTTGACTTTGTCTCAAATCCAAGTGAAGAAGGACAACGTAGAGAGTCGTTTCTTGGCATCGGACCCTTTCGACCACGCCCTCCGTCCCTCATCAACATCGACACCTGGTCATCGACCACTGCCACCCTTACCTCATTCTCGTTCAGGGTCTGACCAAGTCCAAGTTGATAATCTATTTGCGCATCCAACTTCCGTATCTCTCAACCCCTACGCTAAGCCTTTCGTATTCGGTGTCAACCATGAGTCCAATTCGTGGTCAGTCGATGGCGCAGCTCCTCCACCCGCACCCAGTCTTGGTCATGCGCGATTACCGTCACTGGGAAAACCGCTTAATGCAGCGGCCCAAGAATTCAAGCCTACGGGTTTCACCTTCCGACCTCCACCTGGGGTCCCTCAACTTCCATTTCCCACTCAGGAGCCCACGACACGACCATTGCCACTTCCTCCAGTACGTTCTCTCCCATCCGAGCGCAACAAGGTAGGGAGAAGAGACAACGCCGGGGATCCCTCAGTGCGACAGATGACGGCAATGATAGCAGCAAGGAAAACATGGCTTCATTCCGGTTCCCTGCAATCGGAGAGACTCCTCGTAGCATCCGCCATTCCGCTCCCCCGTCCCCCCGTGCGGGCTCGCAAGACTTGCAGACTCCGCTCCAACCCCTCACGTTCTCTGGGTTTCCAACGCTGCCGTTACCGACCACCGAGGCACGCAGAGAGGTGGGCAATGGAGCTGAGAATGATGAGAATTTGCCAGCCATTGGAATACTGGAGTCAGGGAATGATGATAACGTTAGCGAGACCAACGCCCTCCGTACTGCGGCACCTCCAAAGTCGCGTCGCGCGCCTATTCCCCTGGATTTTAAGAATTCCTCTGCCTCCAGTACCGTCCCTGCAGGTGTTTTCAAGGCTCTTGTTGGTGATGAGAAAACACGCCGCACTGTTCGTTCGCGTCTCAGCTCTCGTGACACCTTTGAACACTCACAACGGCCCTCGTTGGATGACTTCTCCGTACCTCCTATTTCCTCCCAGAACAGGTCTCGCACTCGCCTGGTCACTGATCCTGGCTTCAAGATGGAGATGGGGTCGCCAGACATTTTCACCCCCGCTGTCAAGCGTCGTTCATCTTTGCCGGCCCTACACAGTACAACATAACTCTACCCTCTCGAACGTGTCCATTCCTGCCATCAACCTCACGAGACGCCTGGAGGCACAGGCACTCGAAGATAAGCTGGCGGCCATTCTGGAGGAGAAATTTTCAGCGCTACGTTCCGACCTGGCAAAGAACCGCGAGAGGATTTCGGGTGCCTCCATAAGCTCTACCACGGAGGACGCTATAACTGAAGTGGTCTCCCTTTTCAGAACCCAACTCCAAGAGTCAGCGGCAAGGGGTTTGGACGACAGTCAGATCGACGCACGTGGAGAACTTGACTTGGAGCTTATTCGAGATGTTGTACAGCAGGGGCATGCTGAGAATCTATTGCTCATACAAACGGAACTGCGTGAGGCAATTTCTCGCGTCGAAGAAGCGAGGCGGCCGTCTCTCCATCAGGGCAACGTGGATGTCGTTCCCGTCATCGAACAGATAAACCACAGAAATTTGCAGGTTATCCTAAATACCCTGGGCCAGCTCTCCGGCAAGCTCGACATTCGCACTCGCCCTTTCGCAGACAAATACGAACGAGATTCATTGATTGAGGAAATCATCACTGCGCTGGTACCAAGGTTAAACGCATTGCACCAAGAGCCTGTCGATTATAATCTCCTCACTGCCCAGCTCAGTGAGGCCGTTAAGCCCAACATCGAGCAATTAATCGATCTCGCTGCGGATAAACGCGAGACAGCGGGCCTCATCGTGAACAGCATCTTGCCATTGTTGCCCAACTCTGCGCAGCCCCCTGTGGACACGGAATCCGTCATAACCGAGATCACGGCCGAGGTCCGGCGGATCATCGCCCCTGTCGATGCGCATGAAATCAAGGAACAAGTGGCTGACCTTGTGGTCGAGCGCCTCGACTCCCGCTTGGCTGTTCGCGACCGAGCATTCAATGTGGATGCAGTGGCCACCAAAGTCGCCGAGGGTGTCATGGGCCTGTTGCATTCTCTGAATGACTCCATACCCAAGATTGATAAGCTACTGGAGTTACAGTCGACCTTGTCTGGAAAGAACGATGAGTTCGTTGCCAAACAGGACGCTGTAGTATCTCTGGTTTCGAGTGTTCCTGCTCAACTAGAGGTGCTCCAACGTGCTGTGGCATCCTCCGGGGGACTTGTACCACAAGGAGGGCTAGGCAACGGAAATGAAGAGATCGTTGCTACCTTGCAGCGACTTGAGAGTGCTATCGAAAATGTCGCCACAGGACTTACTCCCGAAAGCCAGCAATATGACATACTCATCGCACATCAGAAGTCATTTCACCAGGAACTCAGTGACCGCATTAATCCACTTCCGGAGTCTCTGACTACTGCTGTCCAAGCCTTGCAAACTGCTCACGCCGAATTCGCTGTCTCCAGGGAATCGGCGAAACACGATGCTGATGAGATTCGGAAGCTGAGGACGGCGAACAGTGATCTCCAGATACAGCTTGCGAAGGCACGGGGTGCCCATGGTCAAGTTCGCGTCGAGAAAGACAACCTTGGTGAACGCTTGAAGCACATCGAAAACGACCGCGAAAGGCTCCGTGCTCAAGTGGAGGAGCTCCAAGCATCGCTAAGAAACCAGCAGACCGAAACCACCGCCGTCGAAGTTCGGAATTCTGAGCTTGAGGAGGCACTGTCTCAGAGCCTTGCACGACTTAAGGCATCTGATGTCGCAACCCAGACGCAGCAAGAACGCATTGCTGAGATGGAGAAGGCCAACCGTGATGCGGTAGCAGAGCAAGCAAGTCTCAAGTCACAGGTAAGAAAGCGATTTCATTGTTACTTGACATGGGTTGACTATTTCGCGCAGGTTGATGACTTGAGACTTCAACTCAAATTGGCCGCCCATGAGAAGGAGTTGACGGCTCAGTCCCTGAAGTTACTGCAGCAAGAACACGAGCAACTCCTCGCCCAACAAAACCATTGGGAAGACCTTCGCCACAGCGTTGAACAGATCGAGGCTCTCGCAAACGTCATGCGCCAGGCTGATAACGAAGAGCTCAAGGACCTTCGGAGCATTCGCGATCGAAACCGGCAACTGGAGAGCGAACACGCTGCCCTTCAGAAGCGACTCAGAGAACAGGAGCAGAAGGCTACAAATAACGAAAGAGTCGCCAATGCTGCCAAGCAAAGCCTTGTGCAAGCTCAGCAGCGTGCTGTCGAGTGGGAGCGGCGCGCAAAGGAATACGAGGGTGATTTGGAGTTGACGCAGAATAGACTCGACCAGGCAGAACAAACGAAGGACCAGTTGGACGCTGACTATTCTCTTGCTAAGCTCCAACTTGAAGAAAAAGAAGCGGAAGATCGCTTGGTCAAGGTAAGTGGCGTCGTTCCCAAAGTTATGATGCATTATATTCAGTCTGCGCTACAGGATCGCGAACACAAACTCCGTGAACAGGTTGCTATGCTTGAAGCTCAGGTCGCTCGGCTAGAAGCCGATTTTAGTAAGGCGAGAAATCATAACCCGGTCAACGCCCCTAAGCATACTCCCTACGCGAAGAAGGCACCAGTCCCCTCCCAAGATATATCCCCGCCGCCTCGACCTGATTCTCGGGCAAGCACGATATACACCAATCGCTCACGGACACCCGTTGCTCGTGACGACATACAGCCGGGGAGCGACACTCCTCCACAAGCGTCTGTATGGGATTCTATGCACGCACCGAGGCAACGCTATCCGCAACTTGGACCGGGACGCGCTTCTTCCCCATACAGTTACAGATCATCCCGATCTAACTTCAGACAATCTGTAGCTTCGCCGACGCCAAGCACTGTCTCACTGACACCAACTGTGGATGCCGAGGGTTGGTGGTCCTAGAGTCATCTCCAGAAACTGGATAACCCCATGCATTGTATTTTCGTTTTCTTCTTGAATTTTCGGTTCATACTGTCACCCCTGCTTTAATTGTCTGCTTCATTTGCGAAAGTCATGTCTGGGCTTTCGTTTCCATGGTATGGTAATGGTCATTTGCAACACAAGCACGTACTCATCTTACATCGGTCATTGTCGTTTATATACCCATCAAATTGTTGCTACAAAGGTACAAATCTGGTGGATGGATGCATTAGTTGTGAGTGATTCTAAGAACGAGCAATGGCTGGAGAAGGGGTCGAGACATCTGAGCTACTACGGGGCCATACCCAACTTTCTACGGTCTCTACTGCATCCGAGGAGGCATCGGTCGGGATCCTGGTGCAATTGTGGATGACGAATGAGCAGAACAGATTGCGGTAGGATCGGGAAATACTTACGACAGCTTCGGTTCCCACCTTCCACCCCGAAGTTCAAAGAATCTTGGGACGAACTTCTCCCCTCGTTCTTCACGTCTCCGGCGGAGCTCGCGCTGGGCATCTTCAACCGCGGACTTGGCCTCCGTTGCAGCCTCCATATCTCGCGCTTCAATTGCTAGCGTGAGTTTGTGCCACAGTCTGGGATCATTAAGAAAATGATGAAGGCAACGACTGCGAGAACGACATTACCCACCGTCTTGATTCATATGGTTCTTGTTCCTCCTCCGGCGGCACATACTTGGGCGCAATGTTCTGTCCGTCCTTGACCGCGTCAAAGAGGACGGACTTGGAGCCGGTCTGGAGTCAAGTGGCCGTGAGTAACCCGGACGGCGGTATATAACACGTCACTTACGCGTACCTTTGAATTCTTAAACTCCATTGTGTGGCTCCATCGTCCCAACACTTCGCCGATCTCTGTACTACCCTTGCGCACTCTACCTGCAATAGCATTATAGGTTCCGGAAAAAAAAGCCCTGCATTGGCGCGTGTCGCCGTGATCGGTTCTTTGTGATACATGGCGCGGGCAGTCAAGCTGACGTACCTTCGTCTTGAACTCGAGGTCGCAGGTTAATCCATGTCGCTCGTTCTTTACAAAGCATGTATCGCCCAACTCCAGTACCATCTTCCCAAACAGAATGCCTCGAGCATACATATTTGGCATCGTCACGACGTATTCTGAGGTTCAGCAGGCCCGCTAAATGTTGGAGACACTAAACTCGAGACAGGTGCAAGAACCCACCTCCGTCCTCGGGTATACCCATCAGCGTAATGCGGTTCTCACCCTCCATCGTCGTTGACACGCTGTTGCCCAGAAACTTGGACTTGGGTCGTAGCTCACCTACGATGCATACACGGTTCGCAGGAGAGATGTAGAAGAATGCTGATACTGGAGGGTGATGAGAGACTGTCAGGGAACGAGTAGTGAGTGCATCGTTTTCCAATGGACATACATTAAGCCGGAGAACACTTACCTTGCTCGGCGACATAGTACCCTCGCGTGCCGTTCGCGTAGTCGTACCGACATCTGAAGAATTCACCCAGAACAGGATTATACCTACATATGGTCCCATGTCTAGGATATCGATATGGTGGCAAGCGTGATCCGTAGACTCACGGTTTCTTTACGCCTTTTGGCTTGATGTGCCATCCAGCGAGGTAGTACTGAAGCACCCTGATAAACCTCTCCTCTGGATCCGAGCAGTTTTCTGAGCTAGTAAATATCACCGGATGGTTGACAGAACGTGTCATGGGTTGAACATGGTCCAGTTGGAGTCAGGAACACCGCATCGCGCAGCAAAGGATTGCATCGCGTCCGTAGGGCATCCGCAGGAATAGGTTGAAATGGAAGGGAGCGCAGGTGGGCTTAGGGCACGCAGCAACATGCAACACCAGAAACGAGACGTACCCAAAGATGAGATCCGGATGAGACATGAAATCCGTGATGCGTTCGAGCATACTTCTTGGCTCGAGGACAAAGGTTGGGAAGGTGACCTTTGAGAGATCCATGCCCACTCTGTGCAGAGTACGGACCATCCCCGTCGTCCGTCGGTTGCACGAGGGTGAGGGATGTTGGAGTACGTACCTCAACTGTGATATCAGGGCCGTGATGATCGAGCCCTCGTTCTCGTCTCTGTAGTCGTCATAGTCAGCATTTGCACAACCCATTGGGTGCAGGGGAACGAAGGAAGGAACGGGGATGGACGGGGAGTGTGTAGAAAGAGAAGTGGAGATGGAAACTGAGAACACGGACAGGATTGATGTATCATCAGGCTCGGTATCTTCGGGTGCCCTGTCGTCGACCACGGAGGAACCGCGTGCTCTGCGCAATTGGGAACCGGCCTGGCTGAATAGACCCATCATCATGTTGATGGAAATGAGACGCCCACGAGCTGTGGCTCGAATATAAGTGCTAGATGATCGCACGAAAACCCAGCTGTACTGATGAAGCCGTGGTGTGGCAGATGATGGGGGCACTGCGTTCTCGCAATCTTGTTCTGTCTTGCTGCGTACTCGGAGCCTGGCGATGCTGTGTTTGATCGAACAGTGTCGACAGCGACAGGGATAAACTGACGCTGTAGTAGCTGGGTCGCCTACTGATTGAACCTTGTCTCGCTGGCTGTCATATATCAAGTCGTGTGCACATTCGATCGGATAGCTACACGACTTCATTCAATCTACTACTCGCAGGCAGACATCCTCTAAAACACGATCTTCGTCGGGGCTCCTCCGACGTCATCCCGAAAGAATGCACCATACGACGAGTGCGCCTTTTTCTTTATCGTCATCGGGAACTTGTGCAGCTTGTCTGCCTCGGCCCCAAACCCAGCATCACGCAGGACACGCGCAAGTTCGCCAGCAAGTGCGCGTTCGTGTGCATCGCCGGTGAAGAACGTGATCGAACGCCCAGAGCGACCTCCACGGCCTAGCAAAGACAATACGTGAGCGTGCATTGCTCCACTAACGGCCAGATACCCACCTGTCCGCCCAATGCGATGTATATAGTCTTCGATTGTTAATGGAAAGGTATAGTTCACCACAGCCTCCACCTCGGGTATATCCAAGCCACGGGCTGCCACATCCGTGGCCACGAGGAGCCGAAGCCCCGTGTTCTTTCTGCCCTTTCCAGGATTGTCTTTCCCAGAGCCCTGACTAGACTTGAACCACTCGAGGGCAGCCATCCGTGCAGTCTGTGCCATATCGCCGTGGAGGGCTCCAACGTCGTGCCCGGCACG
Source organism: Pisolithus microcarpus (assembly GCA_024613185.1). Lineage (NCBI taxonomy): Eukaryota > Fungi > Basidiomycota > Agaricomycetes > Boletales > Pisolithaceae > Pisolithus > Pisolithus microcarpus. The sequence goes on along the minus strand of JANFAI010000097.1, from coordinate 82,823 downwards.
CTTCAGCGTGGCTTCCACACGAGATGCTTCCTTTTTGTACAATGCGAAAACGAGTATGCGCGTCGGTCCCGTTGGCGTACCATTTTGGCGTGCACGGCCAAGCAAGGCAAGTTGCTTGGCAAGCAGCGCGCTGTAATCTGATGTTTAGGTAAGGCCAAAGACGTAACATGAGACGGTGTACGCACTCTTTATCTTGTGCGTTGTCTAGAACTTCGATGCATTGCTCTACACGGCTATTGGCAGTGAGGTCATCACTACCGACAGTCACTCGCACAGGATCGCGCAAGAATGTACTGGCAAGTCTACGAACAGATTCCGGCCACGTCGCACTGACTGTTTTAAACACGGGAAAAAATATAAGGCCGAGATAAAAGGAGCTAGGCATCAAACGCACACATCATGGTCTGACGGTCAGATCCTGGTATGGTATGGGAGATGATGGCTGTGATGTCGTTTTCAAATCCTTTGTCTAGCATTCTATCCGCTTCGTCTAAGACCAGATAATTCACCCTACGTCAGATCAGCATCGTCTGCTCACCCGAACGTTTGAAGGGAACACACTTGGATAAGTCACAAGCACCGTCGTTGACGAGATCCAATATTCTACCCGGAGTACCAACCACGATGCGGGTCGTTTTTCCGTCCTCGGAATTATTCGAGAGGGCCTTGACCTGCGAGGACTTGTCGACGCCGCCATACACGGCAACACTGGCGACGCCGAAGGAAGCGCCGAGCGCCGAAAGCGTGTCGTGTGTCTGGATTGCAAGTTCGCGAGTCGGTGCAACCACAAGAACGTTAATTGCACTTTTGTCTCGTGACTTTTTAGACTTCTTGCCGTTCCCTTTGACAGATGCGGGTGATCCGGTGCTGATAAGCTGGGAGAGCGCAGGGATGCCGAAAGCCAACGTTTTTCCACTAAAGGTGTTCGTGTTAGCGAGAAAGGCTAATTAGTCGAATACGTCCATGCACACCTTCCCGTTTCTGCAATTCCAACCACATCTTTACCGGCCAGAGCCCATGGCCATGTGACTGCCTGAATCGGTGTGGGCTCTTTGAATCCTTCAAAGGCAACCTTGAGACCCTCAGGAATATCGAGCTGGTCGAAAGATGTCACTGGAGAAAGGGAAGGGAAGGATGGTGGTGCATGAACGGTTATGGAGTGTTTCTCAAGGAAAGCTTGTCCTTCCGATGAGGACAGTGGTGGGGCGGGAGTCGTTGGCACCGGTTGCGGCGAATCTTCGTCATTAGCGTCGTGTCTCTTTTTCTTCTTACTTTTGGGTATATTTTCTTGCGTAGCGGTATCCACAACTTCAGTTTCACGCTTGCGCTTGCGATCCTTTTTCGAGGACTTGTCTGCCTCTGTAAACTGTCATCAGTCAAGTCGATCACTTTAGATTATGCACGACGTACCCGGCATTGATTCTGGAACGGTATCCACGACTGCTGGGTCTGATTGCTTTCTTTTTCGATGCTTGTCTTTCTTCTTTTCCTTTTTCCCTTTCTTTTCAGCTGACTTGTCATCTTTGGTTAGTACCGACTTGGATCGACAAGGCTAGCACACAAACCTGTCCCGTCTGTCACCTGGTCGCTTTCTTTCTTGTCTTTTCTCGTCCGTTCACCGTCGTTCGCCATTTTGTCGCCGTGCGCTGAGCTGAGCCCGCCGCTGAGTGTCCCTTTTCGATAAGTGTATGAGTCACGTGCACAGCGGAAGACGCGACACATGCGCTGTGAGGGGCGTCGGAGACACAGGACAGCACATTCGAACCGGGTCTTTTTTATTTGGGACAATCCACCCTCGGACGTGTCTTGTTACTTGCTTGTTTACAGGTAATGCAAAGCTGATGGTATCAGGTGAAACATCGGTCACGACGCGCCACGCATGGCGGGCCCAGGTCGAGCAGGAGCAGCGGAAGGGGCAGAGTTTACCAACGTGTGTGTTCGAAGGCTCGGTAGACTCGTACTCAGACAATGCGGCCTTGACACCATCGGTGGACCCTCCCTCTCTGCCTGGCTCTACTCCCTCTAGCCCCCTCACCAATACCTCCGACTTGTCAGACGATGACTACTGGCCACCCTCTCCCAAGCGGAGACGCACTGCAAACGCCATCTCGGCGTCACCAAAGCCCAAACCTCACAGAGAAAAATGTTCCCGTACTAGAAGGGTGACCCGTGATCATACACCTGCTGAAAGTAGCACTACATCACTCGTTTCATCTTCCCGGGCTGCAAGCCGACAACGATCTCTTGCTCTTGAAGAACCGATATATCGTTGCTCAAGTTCGCGCTCGAGCTCCACGTTCCGACCACCACCTGACCCAGGAGACAAGGTTGACCGGATTTGGTGGACGGATGATGACGGGTCGCCTGGACGTGACCTCGTCAGCGCAGCTAGCGTCGTGCGTCGACTTGCTAAATCATACAAAAGCTGTGAGTCGAGGATAGAACGCTGTGAAAAATCTTTTAAACGTTTTCCCGCCATAGATTTCAATAATCCGGAAGACCTAGACGACAAATCCTTCGAGGCCGAAGCCCTGCCAACTGCCGAGCTAGAATATCCTAACAACCATTCCTATGAAACGTGAGTCGTCATCATCCTCCACCTACCTCTTTGAATGTAGCCGTGAGCGGTACTCTTCTGGCAGATTTATATTATTGGTACCTAAGGACCCTGATCACTACAATCCCGTTATGTGCTTGGTAGAATCACTGTACACTATTATCGACTGTACGTGGTTGACCCGTATCATAGAACTCTCTATGACCCTCGCCAAGGTTATCTTACCCCTCCACAGAAAGCGTTGTTTGGAACATTGCCCACAGCCCTCCCCTCGGACCATACACCACCACCACCTTCTCCCCCGACTTCCTCCAGCGCTAATCTATCGGGAGACGTTACAAATCTCTGCCACAATTCGGGGAACACAGCTCAGCCAAATCACCTGCGTACCCTTCAACGTGCCATCCGACGACGGGATGGCCCCCTATTCCTTCACGCGATGGACACCATCAATTTTCTTCTGCGCTCGCTGAAGTATCCACCCCTTCCAGACGATGTATTTGAACCTGCGCTTCCAAATCAGCTTCTGACCTGTGCACGCGAATGTTGGGCGCAACCATCTCATCGAGGCATACCCAAGCGAGTTCTACTCCGCGTTATCGAGGAGACATACCAACGTATCGTCGGTCCTAACATCGGACAACTGAGCCGATACTCGGCATTCACGAGCGAAGTTTACGGAGAATTGATGCCCTCTTTCACTGACAAAGTCATAGCGCAGACTGGCTTGCACGCAGGCTCGCTTCTGGTCGACCTTGGGTCGGGTGTTGGCAACGTGTTGCTACACGCAGCGCTCGCTACAGGGTGTTCGGCGTTCGGCGTGGAATTCATGGCGGGCCCGGCAGCTCTTGCTCGGGAACAACTCCAGCAACTCCGTATACGCTGCCGGATGTGGGGGTTAAGTATGGGTAATGTCGAACTGGAGGAAGGCGACATGCTGGCGAGTAGCCGTGTTGATGCGCTCCTCCCTAAAGCGGACGTCGTAGTCGTCAATAACAAAGTCTTTGAGGAAACTCGTACGTTTTCCCGCGATGCGTGTCATCAAACGTAAAATGCTAACTGTATGCTTTTTCGGCTCCTTGTTGCTAGTCAATGCAGCCTTGCGTCCAAAGTTCCTAGACTTAAAGGAGGGTGCCGCCGTGATATCTTTGAAACCGTTCGCCCAGCCGAACGCTCGAGTAACAGAGCGCAACGTGGATGACATCTGTGCCATATTCGACGTGGAAGAGCGACCATACCATTCGGGTGACGTTTCTTGGGGCAGTAGCGGCGGTACCTACTACGTCCACCGAGTGGATCGTGTAGGGTACGCAAGCATAAGGGAGCGGTTCGAAAACGCACGGGCGAGGAGTGTGAGGGCTGGGCGACGGTAGCGGTTATCCTAACAATGAAATGGACAGAAGCATTTTGCGGGGCAGACTCTCGTGTGGAAAGCGGGACCATCACGCTCTCACCATCAAAGACCTTCGGCGGAAAGTTGACCGTATTGAGTACTCGTGAAACCAGGTAGGGTTTTTCGTCTTCAGTGTGCCTCAAGTTGGTGGTGTATCCATGGTGTCCTCACTCGGTTCTTCTGACATTCAGCTCTAATCCTAACCATTAGTTCTGAAGTCGAAGAGAGGAGCTTATGACTCTGTATTTGGGCGTTAGGGGTGCGACCCTTCTACTTCTGCTTCGTTGTGAGTTGTTCTACGTAGCATTGCGTGAGTCCACCCAACTCCTTGAAGAGACTCAACTCAGTCCGCGCCGGGAAGTCCTTCAGAACAACCTCGGTGCCCCTGAATTTGTTTGGCCACATTATCTGGCGCCAATGAATGAGGGCACTAGCCGTGACCTGGACAAGCACTACTGCCACCATCTGGCTGCTCGAGACCGTGTTGCCACGTACTGCAAGCTAGAACATGCGACAAGTATTGTTGCCAAGTGCTCTTACCTGTTTCCCCACGGCGTTCCAAGTAACGTGGGCCTTCCCACTGGGACCGCCGTCGTCGCTGCAGGACAGGTGATATTGGCAGTAGGGGTTATGAGGACTTTCACTATAGTGTGGATATCTAGTCAGAGTTCTGACATCGTCGAGCCTGTTACTTGCTCTATATACACCCATGTATTGCCCCATTTCCGATAGCAACTGTCGTGTCAATTTCGTGCCGTTTGGTCGACGAAGGTCACAAGCAAAGAGCCAGTTCCAAGGCAAGTAAAGAGCACCCAGAGGATGTCAGAACGAGAGCCCATCCACGTCCCAACACCGACCCTTCCGACTGCCGTCCCACCCGACTCGTACGATGCCTATCGTGGGCAAGGCACCCCCCTCATCATCGACAACGGCGCGTCCCAGCTGCGCTTTGGGTTTTCTCTACGGCCCTCCCCTGCTGGCTCACCAGAGGAATATGTGGTCAATAAGACACCGCACGTTGCATCGAACGTCGTTGCACGGTACAAGGACCGCAAGGCCAACCAGCCTCTGCTGTTATTCGGAGACGGTGTTGACGCAGAGAGTGGAGCCAAAGGACAAGCGCGTACGCCATGGGAGGGTGATGTACTCCTCAACTTCGATGCACTGGTTCGTCGTTGCCCTGTCCCCGTGGTTTGGATCCTGACAGGGGAATTTTCGTGGTCTGGGTATGTATGCGAAACGCAACGCCGAGCAGGAACATGCCTTGGATTGCGCGTTCATCACATTGGGAATTGATGCAGACACCGTTGACCACCCTGTGTTAATGACAGAGCGGCTCGCAACCCCGTTACACTCTCGAGCTCGTGAGTACTCTTTTTCACAACTCTTTTCGTTCTTTTTGGTTAATTCGAGCACACTGACAGTCACCTCCGAGCTTTTGTTTGAGCAATATTCCGTCCCCTCGCTGGCATTTTGCATCGATGCCCTCATGTCATTCTACTATAGATACCAACAACCAAGAGTACCTTTCGATGCGGATGGCCTCGTCATCTCCCTCAACACTGCATCGACGAGCGTCATTCCCATCCTCGACGGCAAGGGAATACTGAGCCATGCGAAGCGGTACGCAGACATTCACGTGGTGGCCAACCCGAGTGATGATGGAATGTATTTTTCTGCCTCAGGATACCGTGGGGAGCCCAACAGTCAACAGAGTATCTCCTGAAACTCATTCAGCTGAAGTACCATAACTTTCCTACGCGTGTCACGACTGCACAAGCATCGGTCCGTCCGTCCAAGGAAGTTGCACCGTCCATTGGCTGATTTTGTTTTGTTCCGTTTTCTGCTGGCCGGTCGAACGAACGATTTTGGGATCAGTGGATGCTCCACAACTTCTGTGAATTCTCACCTGATTACCAGGCAACCCTCCGCTCGCTCCGCGATCCCAACGCGTTGCAAGCGGCTGCCCGCGTCGTGCAATTCCCGTTTACTGTGCCGGCGGCCGAGGAAAAGACCGAGGAAGAACTTGCGCGTATTGCGGAGCGGAGAAAAGAACAAGGAAAGAAGTTGCAAGAGATTGCCGCAAAGAACCGCGTGGAAAAGGTGCGTAGGACTCGTAATTACATGTAATACGCGGAAGTACTGTAAGGGCGAGACTGAAGGAAAAGTATAGCTCCTGCAGAAAGAAAACGACCTCCGGTACCTGCTTCATCTGCGGGAGAACCGGGGCGATAACAAACGGGAGTGGCAGGTAGGCGACGATGACTCTCGTCCATCTCGATTTCCCTTAATATGTTGATTTGCCTCTTTCCCCCCTCAGGACGCTTTACTGGAGGAGGGTTTCGACGACGATGCAGCACTGGATGAGACCATAAAGAAACTCGAACAAGACGTCAAGAAAGTACGCAAGAAGGAATCGGACGGTCAAGATGAACCTATGGTGCGGTTTTCTTCCTCCTGAGTGCAGCCTCGTCTTCACCTTCCTTGGGTACGTCAGGAGGAACCGACCTTTACCCTTGTTGACGTTCCCGACGCAGAGGTGAGTTCGGACGGATGACCCGAGCAAATTTTCGACTCATCCATTTTCTACAGCTTGACGAAGAGGGGCTGAAGGAAAAGAAGAAACAAAGACTCCTCAAGGCTGGGTTTGAAGCGCGTGCTCGAGCGCGCAGGGAAAAAGAAAAGGAAAGAGAAGAACGAAAAGCGGAGGAACGTCGTGATGAAGAGGAGCGGGAAAACGACTTTGAAGGTTGGGCTGGAAGGCTGCGCAAGGAACAAGAGGTGTGCTCATTCGTCTCTTTGCACCAACCGTTCGTTAGTTAACTCTGCACCCAGGCGATCATGAGTAGGATCAAGGAACGTGAACGTCGCAAAGCTGCCCTCTCGGACAGGAAGAGTGCGGTCGCGCAGGCGCGGATGAAGAATATCGCTTCGCTCGCGGCAGATGATCGAGTATCGAAGAAGAAGAGGAAGGCAGGTGCAGGTGAGTCTCCCTCCGGGCAAGCGTGGTCCACACGCGATAGCTGGCGGGGTACGTACAGAGGACATGTTTGGCGCCGATGACGACGACTGGGCAATATATCGTAAAATCGTACGTCCCAGACACCTTTGCTCCTACACGTTCGTTTTCCTGATTACGCAACCAGAATACAGCCGCACCGTCCTCTGACGAAGAAGATGACATTCAGCAGTTGCAGTTCGTGGAATCGAAGCTTCTTGCGCATGACCCAACATTCACCGCTCAACATACGCATGCGTCGCGTACAGCCGCACGCTCTGCACTACTTTCTGCTTTCCGGCCACAATACGGTCCTGGCGACGCTGCTGGCGCTGCGCGAATCCACCTCAACACGGAACGGTGGCGTGTCTGTGAAACGTACTTCGCTCCGTCTATGGCAGGAGTCGACGCCGCCGGGATAGGCGAGGTTTTGCAGACTGTCCTTGCAAGGTTCACAGACGCAGAAAAGGCGCGGTTAGTGAAGGTAAGCTTGTGTCCTTCACAGCTATTTCTGGGGTTGTTTCAGTGCTGCTCACTGTAATGTCAACGCAGAATGTATACACCACTGGTGGTCCATCTCAATTCCATGGTCTTCGCGAACGTGTTTATTCAGCACTTCGACCGATCCTTCCGCCAGAGATGGAACTCCCTCCAGTTGAGGCTGCACAAAATGCTACGACGGACGCGTGGAGAGGAATGGCGACCTTTGCGAACACGGAGGGCTTCAAAGATGTAGGAGTTACTCGACAACAGTACGAGGAATGGGGCGGGGAGCGAATAAAAAGGTGGTGGGGTGGGAACTGGAATGCAGCTCAGTAGGCATGTACTCAACCGGGGTTATGATCATCTAGGAAATGACTACCGAGAATTCGTTGTTCGCTCATTGGGCTGGCGTTGACCATCCCGAACAAACGGCTGCACTTGGAAAGCTCGACCAACTTTTTCATCGCAATACGCAACAGACTACGTGAGACAGAAGGAATGAGAGCACAAGTGACTTCAGGCAAACAGCACATACACTATCCCATGGGTACTGAAGACCTTCAGTACTGGTATAACGATCCGGGGTGTGACAGTCCGACTCTCTTGCAGTGGCCAACTGGTAGCCAACATCCCGTTCGGTATCGGACCACGATCTCGATTTCCCAGCAGCACCGTCGCCTTGGACGACTTGTTCCCGGTCGAGAACAGGTATCATATCCAGGAGCCGCATCCTCCCGGCAGGCAAACTCGGCGCTTGATCATTAAGTAGAGGTTCTTCCACGCACCATTTACGTTCCCGAGTTTGCCATTCATGTCGAGTCGCGGGCGGCTACTTGGCAGTTACACGAACAACACTGAATTAGGTGAGCAATTGACGAGATGACTTCCTTCGTGTACTATCAGTCTTACATGTTCAACCAGGGTGCCGTCCGGTTCCTGCCAAGCTCGGCCATTATGCACAAAGGCAGTAGTATTGAAAGGTCTAACCTTCAATACCCAGAACTGGTGAGTTGGGTGTACTACCTCTGCATCACGTTGGCGACTAAGACGCCGGGAAGAGAATATCATGTAGCGACGCACCTACCCTGATCCTAAACGTTAAATCATCACAATAGGAGACACAATGATCAAATCTCAAGAGAAGTCGACACGCTGCTCACAAGATTGTCCACGCGCACTGTCCCCAGATATAGGTACGAGGAAGCGACATCATTACAGGGGGTGAGTGTAACATGTGTAAAGTGACAGAAGGTAACTGGACTTGACCAATGCCCCACTTACTGTATAGGTAGCGAAACAAATCACGAGACGGGGGTATGGCGTATACACGATTATGAACAGCAGTTTCCTATGGACTGTGGAACCGGTTGGTTTACCTTGACGGATCCGTCAGCATTCATAGCGCCACCTGGAGACCCAGCGGCATCCGCCTGCGAGTCAATCAATCTGGCCTTGCAATCCCTGTCGCGTAGGGTTATATAACGCAAAAACAGAAGCGGGGAGAGTGCAACAAACCGTGCGAGAGTGAAGAAAGCCTCTTCGACACCGTCGTTCAGTTTGGCAGACGTTTCCATAAACCTAACGTTTAATTCTTGGGCAAGTGCCTGCCCTTGCTCTTTGGTAACGACGCGTTTATCTTCCCAGTCTGATTTGTTACCGATGAGAACCTTGTTTACACCGTCTGACGCGTGCTGTTCTATGTTGGCGTGCCATGTGCGAATATCTGTTGGGGGAGGTCCCTATTTGAGAAATTTTGGACGATGATTGTACGACGACCTACTGTTAAAGGAGCGTTCGTCGGTAACGTCGTAAACGAGTAAGATGCCCATGGCACCGCGATAATAAGCCGTTGTGATGGTTCTGAATCGTTCCTGACCCGCAGTATCCCACTATAAACTCCTATGTGAGTCGAAGGCATAAGATCCGGGAAGTGGAACGTCCTCACGATTTGAAGTTTGATTCTCTTTCCATCCAACTCAATCGTACGAATCTTGAAGTCGATACCGATGGTCGTGATGAAAGAAGGGGTCCATGCATCGTCGCAGAAGCGGAGGAGGAGGCAAGATTTACCGACGCCTGTAAGAGGGCCATGAGATGGTGGCTACCTCGAACTTGTAGAAGAGGGGTATACCTGAGTCTCCAATGAGAAGGAGCTTGGAGGGGTTGGTATGTGTTTCGTGTCTGGCTAGCCAAATACAACGGACGTACCTTGATGAGAAAGTCGTAGTGGGGAGGAGGCATTCTGAGATGTCTGTAGGCGATGTCAGTATTCCATCGATATCCCTGTCGACGTACATACAAGGAGCAGATATCAAACCGTCCAACGCGTTTGTTTCCAAGTCAGAGCCTCTGCTGTGCCACACAATCCATAGTCTGACATAATCAAGTACGCTGGGGTGTCCAATTTGCTTCACTCGCACTGTTCATTTATTCACCCCGGTTTTCTCTGTCGGCCACCTACATACAGTGGACGTTGTGGCATTTGGGCAATACTTTAGCTCACCGTCGATCTAAGGAGCGGCGGTGAATGACTTCCACTCATTTCCAACACTTGAGTCGTCCGCGTACTTCTGCTGGACCTCCCCGCGCGCGAATTGCGAACGCTTGGCAACTGGCAAGTACAGACAATGTAATGCAGACGCGTAGTTTTCACTATCCACCATATCACCCGAGGCCTTCGACACCGCGGCTGTCAAAAACACGCGGGAGCTCGTCTTGGGAATCGAGAACGAGCATCTCATAGTGCGATGTTGCCGTTGTTCGCGGGTTGAAAACGCAGTTCCCCTCTGATCTCCGTGTTTCCCTGCCTATCTTAAGTGGTAATACAGCTATGACGCGGCAGGTCTTTTACGTGCGTCGGTATGCTTCTGCGTAGAATACTTGGGTTGTTGTCTGATCTGTTGCTTATGGGGACACTCGGAGATGTTACTTTGGCGTTATGATTGGAATACAACGATAGAGAAGCAACATCGGTAGGCGCGCTGTCAAATTTCAAGCCTCCCCATCCCAAACCTGCTCCAACAGCTGCTAACATAGATGGTTTGCCAAGAGCTGGCAATTTAAAAGATTGTCAGTATTTGCTGGGCGCTGATTCTCAACTATACTTGACATGGTACTCGGTGGACAGCCCTCTTGCAGAGAACCATATGGATTGTTAGTTCTTCTGTAGGTTTTTATCAGCAACTTCCGCCAACTGAGACGTTCATTTTTTCGTAGTGACCTATCATGGAACACTTCCCATACGGGTTTTTCACTCGTTCTATACAATTCTACGGGCCGGATTCGTGACGCATTGGTCTAATCCCTCCATCTCATCGGGGATTAGCTACTACTCTCCTGGTACCGCAGTGGTGGCTAGTGGATGCCACAAAATCATTACTGACGGAGAGTCTCACCTTTTCTGGAATACTGTCTAGAGCTCTCGATGGATTGCTGCTACTCCGGAATGTCCCATTGTACGTTCATCGGATTAAAGTAGGGCCAATCTGATTTTTTGCCTAGGGAAGTTTGTCTTGACTACCAGAAAATTACAGGACGATAGACTGGATCTGACCAGAGTCCACAAAGGCTGAGAAACAGGAAGATTCGCTTTAACTCAAATATGCGTTACGTGCTCATGCGATGCAGTGTGCTCTATATTTGTGTGTCCGTGACCATTTTACACTTCGAGGGTTCCGCTGAGGTCGCGTTTTCAGTGAGGTGCAACGTCCATAGTGTATCTGCCGAGTGATTGAATGGATTTTGCTATATACTCACAGAGATCGATGCAGGCAACGTGGGCGGTCAGCAGACTTCCAGTATCGTGTCGCACGCAGGTTCACCATTGCCACATCTGGTCAGATTTCTGGATAACTATAACCCATAACCATCTTCGGCGTCTCGGTACACCTTGTGTACAAGGGCATATGCCCCTGGGTACCTGAGGGCTCGTCCGTGATGATATCGCTGACGCCTCGTTCAAGATGAAGTGAGCTCTGGCCCTTAATCAACAGATGTACCCCACGGGCACGCGAACTTTGACGTAATTGTTTTTGGCGGAGGTTGCACTAACAACTTGAGGTTGCGGTAGAAGAGGTCGCCATCACCAACTGTCGTGGAGCTTCGGCCAAAACCAGGGAAGCTTCCAAAATGACGGCAATACCCCGGCGCCCGTTGCAGGATCTGCGTTTGCCAAGTCAGGAAAACCTATGGCAGAGGGCTACCCCTCTCCGCAGCTTTAAGGTTCCAAACCGCTGAATCTGGCTCCTCTTCATATCAGCTGAAGGAGCATTATGAAACACGAGGGGACCTCATGTATCTCTGGGATGACTATATCAGTCCCATTCAATTGTGGTCTACCCCCTCCACAGCTCCCAGTACGTACACTGCCTTCCAAACAATCACAGAGTCACAGTCCTTTGTCCGATAACGATACCGGTGAACATCCTCGGATTTCAGCGCAGCCATCCATTCTTCTCCTGGACCTTCAGCATATCCAACGGTTCAATCAATGAGGCTTACTTTGTACCTCGACGGTGCTGACAGTTTTGGAGAATGGAGAATCCTTATAGGGACCAATGTTATGAGGAAATTGAGAGAGTTCCGCAGAAACGACACAAAGAGGTTCAAAACTGTGTATCGGAAGATCAGGTATCTGCTTTGTCGCTTTCATTATTAGTTGCATAGTATAGTGACTCTTGCGCAGGGAAATCTCGAATGGGCAGTTTTCAAATGACAACCAGCAGAGATTAGACAAAACACCCTCAGGAGTCCCTATCTTTGAGGCACGTATGGAACGGGATTTGAGGCTTGTGGTATGAGTTTCCGTTCCGTGTTTCCAAAGCACATATTAACTTTACGCGAAGTATCAAATCGACTGTGTTCCCGACCATGACGCGGAGGTAAGTAAATTACTTGTTTCCCTGTTCTTCTCCCTCATATTATTTTAGGTCGAACGGCAAGGTAGTTTCATACGCCTGTTCTATGTGCACATGCTTATTAGGTATACCTGAAGTCATAAGGATATTTGAGATACACACACACACTCAGCTCAATGGCATTTGGGATGCAATGAGCCACCACTTGTCTGCTAAAGGCGAGGAGTATACACAACGGTACTAGCCTGACCTCCTCTATGCTAAAAAAAACGAAGATGGCGAAGTTTACTCATTCGCCGTTGCAGATGCATGTACAGGAACCCACCCGTCTACCCCGGTAATAGGGTATTCTCGCCTGCTGTATTCCCACCCAAGGTACACAATGTGGTCGTCAAGCCTCCACTGCTGGTCCTCGATGACAAAGAAATGGAGCGAGTACGTCCATTTATTACCGCTTCCTACTGACTCTTCATTACGGCTACTGACGCTGGACTGCAGCTGCACTCCCTCCTCGTGTAGGTCAAGACGTACATAAGTGTTCCGTAGCTCATCCCACCCCCTTGTAGCCTTGACAAATATGTGACCTTTTCCCAGGTGCGAGCACATTCATCTGTCCTGTCTTTTTTCTTGCTCAAGCATGTTTTGTAGGCCCTGCTCAATGGTCTGGGAACTCTCGTCCCTCGTGACGATCTAGTCAAAATGACAACGTTGTTGCAGGTTTAATTGCGAAGAACGATGTTCAACATGTATTCGAACTCACGTTAGTGCATTTCTTCCGGTCACTTCACTTACCTCAATGCCTTTTACAGTCCGCAGGAGCGCAAGATTGTCGAATGCACGACATCATGCTATGTTTTGGGTCGAAGTGGAACCGGGTGAATTTATCGCTGTGACCTAGATTGAAGGAATGCTCATCACTCAAAGGAAAACGACAACCATGCTGTTTAAGATGCTGGGAATCCATAGGGCATGGCAGCTTGATTCCGAAGGCTCTGACATACCTCGGCCACGGCAGATATTCGTTACAAAGTCTACACCCCTCGCAAACAAAGTGGGGAAGTATTTCGTGAAACTCCTCGAGTCCCTCTCCCTGGCAGGATGTATACTGGAAGAGCTCGCAACATTGAAGTCAAGATATATGGACCTAGGTTTGGTTGACAATGACGATGTTCCAGACATTCAAAGTGGTATTCCGCAACGATACAGTGAACTTCAGGACCACCACTTCCCTTTATTCTTAACATTCGACCGAGTACGTAGTATTGACTGCATGCATCGAGAGCACCACTCACTGTCAACTGTAGCTGGCAAGGATGATTGCAGCGGACATATTGGACACGGATCATCCAGAGGCTAAACGTATAGCATCACTATTCTTTCAGTCACGTGATGCAGAGGTCCGTTCGGACTCCTTTGTTTCCTATGATAATTTTGTCAACAAGTATTGGCGCCATTTTCCTCAACCTCTTACGAAGGGTCTTAGTAAGGCATTCGGCTTGCATGTGCGCTTGATAGCTGATGAATTGTTCAGATCCATGGCTAGTGTTTGGGGAGATTATGGGTGTGTCCATCAATTCGAGTGAGGTTACTCTGGTGTTGATGTACGATAGGCACCATCAAAGGCTCAGAGAAGTCACTTGGATTTGATGATGGGACACTGGATAAGAAGACTTACTGTGGTCTCCCATTACGTTCAAATCCGACTTTCTCCAGTCAAAGAGTAGTAATCTATGCTTTGTTCGAAGCCTACTCCAAGCTAAAATGTCAACGCCAACATCATGATGTTGCAGACCGGTATGTTGATGTTTTCGATGAGTACAGCATGAACATGACTGATTTGTCACAAGGACTCATGCGATTCTCAAGACTCTACTAGGCGGCAAATCGTTCCAAGGCCGCCAAGTAGATTTCCTGTTTGTACATCTCTCGTGTCAACAAACAAGCTACTAATGAGGATTCGGCTGCAGCTACGTAGACGAAGCACAAGACAATCTGCTGATAGATGCTCTGCGTATGTTTTCCATGTATAATAGCCGGAAATCATGGTTGAGTTTCTGCAGTGTTGAGGCTCTTATGCAACAATCCGGAGGGCCTGTTCTGGGCGGGCGATACTGCTCAGACCATATCGGCAGGCAGCTCGTTTAGGTTTGACGATCTGAAGGCATTTCTATATCGTATTGAGGTAGGTTCCTTCAATCTTATAGTATCCATAAGTTACACAACATGCAGGTGAACCAGGCTTCCCACACTGTGATGGAGAGGGCTGTTGCACAACCGGCGTCATTCCAGCTTGCCGTAAACTACCGGTCTCATGGCGGCATAATGAACTGCGCACGCTCAGTGATCGAGTTGATTTCCCGCTTCTGGCCAAATAGTATCGATTCCCTCCAACCTGAACATGGCATTGTTAATGGCCCGAAACCGATTTTCTTCACGGGATGGCACGATGATACTGTCCAGATCCTCCGCAGCGCCCTGTATGTAACCTGCTCCCTGTCTCAGGTGAGAAGTCCAGACTGATAGTACCTCATCATGGAGTGGAAGTCACAAGGAGTACGGCTCTCAACAACGTCAGTTGATATTTTTGATGTTGTTCGCCATTCTTTCATGCAGGGTTTACAGGAATTCTTGTGCGCGATCAGAAGGCCAGGGAGAAGCTCGAGCAACAAATGGGTGCTAGTGCACTGGTCACGTGAGGTCCACTAGTTATTCGATGCTTGAACCCCTTTGATAGCCAGCTACGGCAGGACCCTTTATGACAGCAAGGGCATGGAGTTTGACGATGTGAGTGTGCATTCAGTACTTCTTTCCTGCTTGCCACACAGTGATCCTCGAAATTCGCAGGTGTTCCTATACAATTTTTTTGAGGATTCAAACGTGGATTCATCGCGCTGGCGCTTGGTACTGGCGGCCATAGATGGTGTGGCTCAGAGTCACAGTCCGTACAAATCACAAGTACCTTGTTTCAAAAGGGACGAAAACCGATTTGCAGGGGTATGCAGCGAGGTATGTAGACGAAACTACATCTGTTTCCCCCTTCCATGTAACAATTTCTTTCAAGCTGAAGTTCTTATACGTGGGAATTACGAGGGCACGCAAGAATTTGTGGATTGTCGATAAGTCTGATAAAGCCGAGTCTATGAGAGTAAGAGTGCATCTGGAGTAATATCAAAATAGACTGCTGACTGCTATTATAGATGTTGTGGGCATCGCGCTCGCAAATCCAGAATTATACACCCGCGATGGGTGTCCCCCACCTCGCAGTGTCCTCGACTCCCGAAGAATGGGCAGAATCTGGAGACTCGTCATTCCATCACAAGCTATACGCGCACGCAATGTATTGCTTTGAACGTGCCAACATGCCCCGTGAACTGAAGATCGCCAAAGCGTACCATTTTCGGCAGCTTGCTCGTGCAACTGTCGGGATTGCTCTACTTAGTGAACAGCGGCGAGCATTTGTCAAAGCTGCAGAAGCATTTGTCGCCTGCGGTAGCGAGACGCCTGGTAGGGAGAAGCTGCAGTACTACCGTACAGCTGCGGAGTGCTATGTTCGTGCGGCTGACGATTGTAAGGCGGCGGACGCATATCTGAATGCTGAGGAATACGAACTGGCAGCCAAACACTATCGTAAGGCCGGGATATTCAACAGGACAGTCGATGTTCTCAAATCCCACTCGAAAAAGATGTCGCGCGATTGTGCAGACGAGTTACTCACCGTGTGTCGACTGTACTACTGCAGTAAGGATGACGAAAAGTAGGTGGCCTACTTGTTCTTACGCACGTGACCTTAACGTTTTTTAGACCGCCATCGTCTCTTTTTCACTCTATCGAGGAAGAACTGGAGTTCCTCGAGGCTTACGGCCTGGATGTCGCACTTGTGGCTCTTTATGAGTCCCACGGAAAATATGTCGAAGCTGGGGAACTCCATTTGAGTGAAGATAGACCATTAGACGCGATTAGGGTTTTCCTCAAGGACAAAACCAACGAGCACGCTGTGAGACGCGCAGCAGACATATTGCTGGAATGTTTGTGGAAACATTGTTCATTCGGAGTAGCGCGACAAGAGTTCCATAACGGAATACCAGAGACTCTGATCTCGTTCAGCCACAAGCTACCCTTGGATCCTTTGTCGCCTCGAACCCGTGACGAAGTAAGTATTACGTGTTTGTCTGGCAAGTCTCTGACTCAACTTTAACCCACAGATAAAGATGTTCCAAGCTGCGGCCGCAGAAGGACATGACCATACGGCGCTGGAAACGCTAGAAATGCTGGCGGGGTCCTTCAAAGAGCGGGATGAAAAGGCACCTGCTCTTTGGTGTCTGAATCACGTTTTTTCGCGCCTGCCTCAACTCCTTTCTGCAAAATTGGAGGATTTTGCGCACTTCCTCCGAACATTCTACACTTATTCCCATTTGCTTTACACCATTGCATCCCACAGCGATCCCGTAGGAGTGCACCGTATCAGAAGGTTATTTGGCATAGCTCAACTTTCGGACGACCAATATGCGGTGCAACCGGGGTCCTTCATTTTGACGACCCCGAACACGAAGTCCACTACTGAGGGTGTTGAGGAACGAACAAATCCATCGTCGTATTCTCACGGACAAATCACTGATGCCTTAAAAGAGCGCGTACGCTCGTACCTTCGCCACCAAGTCAATGTAGAAACTCGACTCTGCTACAATTCAAAGATCCTGTCTCAGTGCCTCCTCTATGCCATCATCGGTTCTTGCAACTATGCAAAGTGCAAGCAACAGCATGACCCACTTTCCTCCCTGGACTCTACGCAGTACAATGCGCGGATTGGCCTTCATCTACAACAGATGCGTATACTGCAGCTCGTATATTCTGCATTCCCTGAGATGCGAGAATGGAGGTCGTAAGTTATCTTGCAGTTACGCCATGCTCATCCGCTGATTATTCCTGTGATATAGCATAAAAGGATGGATCGCCGACTGGATAGCCCACCTATATGAGGCATTCTTCCCACCTTTCCGGGCGCAAGGGTCGCTTGCAAATTTTGACTGGTCAAACATCGAGGGAGCTGATGACGGTGTCCGAGTCACGAGAAATTGGGTCCACGGCGCAATCTATTCTCTAGATCCTCGAACATCCACCGACTTCCTTACTGACTTACTGCGGTTGATCAAGCTCGGCTCAATATTTGGTGTAGGTGATGCTTTGCAGCACGCCAATTGTGTGCAGCGCTACCGCCCCAAGACACTGCTCCGCCATGGGGATCGCTACATTGTAAAAGATGTGATGGACTTCGTTCAGTCTTCTGCAGAAAGAAGCATATCCGCAGGCATGCTCGGTCTTCAGTAAGGCTTCTACTGCTTTCTTTGGCGTGCTTTTTGAATCATGAGCCTCCATTTTAGCCACATTATGTGTAATGACCTCCCAGTGAACTTGTCGGTTCTATGTGACTGCATAGAGGAAGTGCTTAGTGCCTATGTGATAACGCTCCGTCTCAAAAGCAACCCTGGTGCGGACTCGCTGCATGACGCTGTTCTGCCCCGTAGCTGGTTAATCAGGACCAACAAACCCAACGCCCGTAAAGACGTCAGGATGATTGATTACTTGCTAGATGGCATAAAGTACCTCCTGGAAAGGCTACGGTCTAACAGTACAGAAGGTCGTTTTTGCATTGTTGGAATAGTTGGTCGTTCTGAAGTTTGTGCAGAAAATCTTCAGCTAATGCACACGAACGTTACACCCGTTCACCGAAGTATATTCATTGCACGGATGTGAGCAGTATAGGGATTGTTTTGTTACTCGAAGCTAACAATACCTTAGCTGCAGAATGTTGTGTCTTGGTGGGTGGTTTAACGAGGTTCTGAACTCCACTGACCCCCCTCAGTTGCCCACAACTGTCCCCCTCATAACCCTCATTGTGTCAGAGTAAAAACCAGGATTTCAAAAATGATTACGAGCTTGCGGTTAAAAGGTCCTCTTTGGTTGACACCAAGTATCTACAGAAGGTGAGTATCTTCACGGTTCTCCATCATTCAATTGGTGACCTACCTGCTGCCTTAGGTATACAGAAGTAACCTGCGAGCAATATTTGAAAGTGGTAGTTGATTACGATGAGAAGCATGCCATACCGGATCTCGTTCATCTTGTCTGCAAGGGAACGAGTCTTCGGACTAGCAACTTTGCGATGGGACGGCGCATTGAGCAACTTAGTTACGGTCAACTTGACGAGATACTCACTTCCGCGCGCTCTTCGCTCCGCGTGTCACAGCCCAAACCAGACCATGTTCCACCCACCAGTATCGAACTTGCCAAGACCCATGAACCAGCTGGAGACGTGGAAGGTACCCTCTCTGACGACGACCGGGCCATAGCTGCTATGAACGGGGAAGAGTCTGCAGCCAGCTTAATACAACGTGTCTACCGTCGGTACCGTCAGAAACAGAAGCAGTGGCTGGAGAGGACCACATTGGAGGCAGAGAGATCTGCCATATTCGTTACCTGTCTGAAGCACGCTCAAACCTGTGGCCTTGCGCGAGGATTATATCGCCTCCTGTACCTAGGGCCCCTGCCTCACTTGCTTTTGGCCCTGAAGAAGGGAATCTCCACTGCTACCATCATCAAAGCCACGACCAAGATTCCTGGACTCTTGTCGACGGAAGGCCACGAACGGCTGGAAGAGCTGGGGCGTCAGAGGAGTGAAATATCGTAAGCCCAAATATTCTGTTTGTGCGAGTTTTCTCACTTGCTTGGAGGACGACCCTTAAACGAGGGCAAGAACTACTGAAGACGTTGAGTCCTGATTCCAAGTTTGACAAGAACCATAGCATCGGAGCCCTGAAGCACGCGGTACTGCAAGTTGAAGAATTTCTCCACAGGATTCCAGGTGGCGCAAGTGGAGCTCCGGAAGAACTGGATATCGCACGCAAGGCGATCGTTGCTGAGAAGCAGGTTCGTCAGAAGAAGCCGTCTCTCAACGTCGAGGACCTGTATGGATACTAACCCATACGGATGGAACGGTCCCTGATGCATTGAACATTCCGATTTGTACCTATATGATATCATGCCTAGACGGTTCTACTGTGTTGAATTGATAGTGAATCTCAGACAGCACCTGTAAAGGCTGCCAGGGAACATTATTGATGACACGCGAGCTGGTGAGGAGAGGGCCAATATGTAAGCCTCGAGACCAAGTTCGTTCTCGCCATCCGACTTGCGAGTTTATTAAAGAGACGGCGTGTCACAGGAGCGAATCTGGAGAGCAGATCTTCATACTCACCTGAGTCAAGGAACAACGATAAGGCTGACGTTACGTCCCAACTTTTACAGGTCGGACCCAAATGTCTCGCTCCTCAACGAGCAACCGCACTTGAAGCCACCGAAACCACCAAACGGTTTGCACAGAAAACAATACCCTGTTGCGTATGAAGTTCCAGGACCTCAAGCATGTACAGTGACCGAGCAGGAAGTGTATGTTGACCTGTATTTGTGCCAACCGCCGTCTTTGCTCTTTAGACTCGCCGTCGCGTTCGCCATCACCGTCAGCTTCAACGTGTGCGATGGGCCACGATGGATGGCATACTTCGTACATCTCTTCAGCTTCCTGAACACCATCGAAACTCAACAGATATCGAATTTGTCCAGCCCGTTTGTTTTACATAAGTCGGAATTCCTGCTGTGCAACACCGTGTGCATTGTCTCATTTTTTTCAGCCTCTCTGCATGAATTGCGAACACTTGGCAAGTACAAGTAATGCATCACGGACGAGTGATCAATTATACATCCCATCAACCATCGCTTGCGGCGTGTGGATCTTGAATGACAATATAGCTGTCACGCTGTAGGTCTTGTACGTGCGTCAGTTTCCCTATGCACAGTTCGCCTAGGGCATCTCTACCCCCAGATTGGTTTCATGCATTATTTTCGGAACCGTCAGCAGACGTTTATAAATTTGGCGCCAACATCGAAATACGACGATGGCAGAGCAAGCATTAGTAGACGCCCTGTCGACACTCCCAATCTCACGGCCGTTGGCAGGGGTGCTTTGCGTACCTGGCAATCGAAGGGATTGCGATTATCTACTGAGAATCGACTGTTTGACTCGTCTTGACACAGAGCTCGGTGGACATCTCCGTTCCGTGTTCTATGTCTGTATGTCCGTGTTTGCCGTGCCGCGTCCATGGCGTACACACGGGCGAAGTGATTCTGGTGACTTTGCGATTTACGGAGCCCGATTAGACAACGTCGGCGACCGGCAGACTCCAGAGTGGTATGTTCACCATTTCCGTACCTAGTGGTGACGGTGAAGTCTGGACGCCTCCCCCACAGGTACCATTGCCTTCAGTGTCGATAATTCCGAACGTAACATGTCTGCTAGACGAAAGTGTTATAAAGGACTTGATAAGCTTTGTGCACGAAGATAGGCACTGCCTCGTGGATTCTATATCCCAGGGAACCCCATAAAGCCCTTTGAAACGTCGTCGACGTCATCTCCTGCTAAATGAATTGAGCTCCAGCGCTTCTATTGGTTTTTCAACGGGCATAACCCGCGAGCTTGCAAAACCTCATTGTAACTAGCCTTGGGGGAAGGGTTGGTGCCATGAGCTCGAGGCTGATGGGAGGTGGTTGCTGTCACCCACTGCCATAGAGCTTTAGCTGAATCCAAAGAACCCGCCGAACGGCGACAACACACCAGTGGCAGTGACCGGATCTGCGTTTGCCAAGTCAAGACAATGTATGGCACAGGGTTGTCCTTCTCCGCAGCTTTTGGGATTCGAATCGCCAGATTTGACCCACATTCATATCAGCTGAAGGGACGATATGGTGCACGAGGGGACCTCATGTGTTTGGAGGACGAATATATAAGTCTCTTTAACCGCGGCCTACCCCTTCCACAGCTGCATTACGTGCGTTGCCTTCCCAGCAGTTACGGGCGGTTATATCCCTTATCCAATCGCCTCACCGGTGGTTATCTTTGGATCATAGTAAAGCCATCCACCTCCCTTGTCCTGGTCACTCCACCGTCAGCATACCCAATGGTTCAGCCAATGAAGACTGCTCTATACTTCGACAATGCTGATGGCTTCGGGGAATGGAGGATTCTTATAGGGACGAATGCGACGAAGAAACTGAGAGAGTTTCGCAGAAACGACCAGAAGAAGTTCAAGGTTGTATATAAGAAGATCAAGTATCTGCCATGTTCTCTTCCTTTGTTGGTTTTATGGTGACGCTAGCGCAGGGAGCTCTCGAATGGGCAATTTTCAGATGACAATCAGAAGAGATTAGATGGAGTTCGCACAGGAGTCCCTATCTTCGAGGCATATATAGAACGAGACTTAAGGCTTGTGGTATGAGTTTCCTTCCCGAGTTTCTGTTAAACTTATTAACGTTGCGTGAAGTATCAAATCGACTGTGTTCCTGACCGCGACACAGAAGTAAGTGAATGACCTGTCTCCCTGTTTCCTGCGCTCAAATCATCTCAGATACAGCGACAAGGTGCATATCCCTTACATGTCTTTTTCACCCGACATGCTTGTTGAGTATACCTGAAGTCATAAGGATATATGAGATATGTCCACACACTCAGCTCAACCGCATTTGGGATGCAATAAGTCACCACTTGTCCAGCAAAGGCCAAGAGTATATACAACGGTAAACCGGATTTCCTTACACTGACAACATGAAGATGTCAAAGTTCACTCATATTACCGTTGCAGATGCGCGTATAGGAACAAACCGGTTCATCCTGGTAATACGGTATACTTGCCTGCTGTATTCCCACTCCAGGTGCACGATGCGGTCGTCAGGCCCCCACCGTTGGCCCTCGGCGATCAAGAAATGGACCAAGTACGTCCATTATATATCAGTCCCCATTGTCTTTCTTCATTACTGATCAACTGCAGTTGCATTTCCTCCTTGTGTACGCCTCGACGTACATGATTGCTCTGTAGTATACTCACACCCTAGTAGCCTTGACAAATACGTTACCTTCTCCCAGGTGCACTCGAAGTCGTCTTCCTTACTTGTATTCTTGCTCAAATATGTTCTGTAGGCCCTGCTCAATGGTTTGAAAAATATTGTCCTTGACGATACGACCGAGATGACGATGCTGTTGCAGGTTTAATCGCGAAGAACGACGTCCAACATGTATTCGAACTCACGTTGGTGTATTCTTTCCAATGATTTCACTTACCTCAGTCCCTTTGCAGTCCTCAGGAACGCAAGATTGTCGAATGCACCACATCGTGTTATGTTATGGGTCGAAGTGGAACCGGGTGAGTTTATTATTCGGACCGAGATGGATGGAATACTCATTATTCGAAGGAAAACTACGACCATGTTGTTCAAGATGTTGGGAATCCAGAGGGCATGGCAGCTTCATTCTGAAGGTTTCGATACATCCCGACCTGACATGCCCCGGCCAAGGCAGATATTCGTTACGAAGTCTAGCATGCTCGCAAACAAAGTAGAGGAGTATTTCATGAAACTACTCGAGTCCCTCTCACTGGCAGGATGTACGCTGGAAGAGCTTGCAAGATTGAATTCAAGACACGTGGACCGAGGGTTGGTTGACAGTGATGATGCCCCGGACACTCAAAGTGGTATTCCGCAGAGGTATAGCGAACTCGAGGACCACCACTTCCCTTTGTTCTTAACATTTGATCGGGTACGTAGTGTTGATCTCGTGTATGGAGCTCGCCACCCACACTCAACTCCATAGCTGGCAAGGATGATTGCAGTGGATATCTTGGACGCAGATCATCCAGAGGCTAAACGTATTGCCAAACTATTCATGCAGTCAAATGACCCGGAGGCCCTTGACACTTTTGTTTCGTATGAAGTTTTTGCCAACAGCTATTGGCCCCACTTCCCTCAACATCTTACGAAGGGTCGAGGTGAGGTCGTTGCCTTCCATGGGCTCCCGATGGCTGACGAAGTATTCAGATCCATGGCTGGTGTTTGGGGAGATTATGGGTGTGTCCATCAATCTGAGCGATATTTCCTGGGTGTTAATGTACAACAGGCATCATCAAGGGCTCAGAAAAGTCACTTGAATTTGATGATGGGACACTGGATAAGAACACTTACTGTGGTCTCCCGTCACGCTCGAACCCGACGTTCTCCGGCCAAAGAGAAATTGTCTATGCTATATATGAAGCATACTCCAAGCTGAAGCGGCAGCGCCAACATCATGATGTTGCAGACCGGTATGTTGATGTTTTTGAGGAGCGTACCGTGACTCTGACTGATCTGTCACAAGGTCTCATGCGATTCTCAAGACTTTACTGGGTAGCAAATCGTTGAAAGGGCGCCAAGTGGACTTCCTGTTTGTGGATTTCCTGTGTCAGCGAACAGGTCACTGATGAGGGCTGAAATGCAGCTACGTGGACGAGGCACAGGACAACTTGCTCATAGACGCTTCGCGTATGTTTTTTCATGTCTAATAGTTGGGAATCACGGTTGAGATGTTTTCAGTATTGAGGCTCTTGTGCGGCAATCCGAAGGGCCTGTTCTGGGCGGGCGATACTGCTCAGACTATATCGGCAGGCAGCTCGTTTAGGTTTGACGACCTGAAGGCATTTCTATATCGCACTGAGGTAGGTTGCTTCAATCTTACACCATTCACAAATTAAATGACGTCCAGGTGGATCAAGCTTCGCACATTGTGAGGGAACGGGCTGTTACCCGGCCAGCGTCCTTCCAGCTTGCTATAAACTACCGGTCCCACGGTGGCATAGTCAACTGTGCCCACTCGGTGATCGAGTTGATTTCCCATTTCTGGCCCCACAGTATCGATTCTCTCCAGCCTGAACGTGGCATTGTTGACGGCCTGAAACCAGTCTTCTTCTCGGGATGGGACAAACCTACTGCTCATTACGAACAATTCCTCTTCGGTGCCCCGTATGTAATCTGTTGTGTCTCGGTTCAACATCTCCCGCTGACATCAGTCCACTATAGTGGCAGTCACATCGAGTTCGGTGCACAACAGTGTCAGTCGATATTTCTACCACGATTTGCCATTGTTCATGCAAAGGTTACAGGCATCCTTGTGCGCAATGAGAGGGCTAAGGAACGCCTCCGAGAACAAGCGGGTGATTTTGGACTGATCATGTGAGGACAAAATTTTATTCATGACCCAACCTTGTTGAAAGCCGTCTGCGACAGGACTCTTTACGAGAGCAAAGGTTTAGAATTCAATGACGTGAGTGTCCATCCAGTGTTCATTTTCAGAAGCATTAAACGGTGATCCTCGGATAGGTTCTCCTATACGACTTTTTCGGGGATTCAAATGTGGATCTATCGCGCTGGCGCGTGGTATTGGCCGCCATAACTGGGGAAGCTGGCCATCATAATCAATCCCGACTACAGGCGCCTTCCTTCGAAAGGGATGAAAGCCGATATGCAGCAATATGTAGTGAGGTATGTGAACAACTGTACTTCTGTTTGTCCATCTCATCAGTCGTCGCCGTCTTCAAGCTGAAGGTCTTGTACGTGGGAATAACAAGAGCGCGAAAGAGGTTGTGGATTATCGACAAGTCAGAGAAAGCCGAGCCTATGAGAGTAAGGAATATCTACCAAGCAATTTGTCAAAAACGCTTGAGGCGCTGATGGTTATGATAGTTATTCTGGACATCCCGGTCGCAAATCCAAAATTGCACATCTGGGGCTGATGTCTCCCATCTTGCAGTGTCATCGAGTCTTGAAGAATGGGCGGAGTCTGGTCACTCGTTATTCCAACACAAGCGGTACACACAAGCGATACATTGCTTCCGGCATGCCAACATGCCACGTGAAGTAAGGATTGCGGAGGCGTACCATCTCCGAGAGCTCGCCCGAGCAACCATAGGAGTTTCTCCGCTTGGCGAGCAGCGGCGAGCGTTTGCCAAGGCTGCTGACGCATTTGTCAAATGTAGCGGCGAGGCGCTCAATAGGGAAAGGCTGCAATACAACCGTACAGCTGCGGAGTGTTACATTCGTGCCGCTGACGATCGTAAGGCGGCGGATGCATACTTGAATGCTGAGGAATATGAACTTGCAGCCAAACGGTATCGCAAGGCCGGGATATTCAACAGGACAGTCGATGTTCTCAAATCCTACTCGAAAAAGATGTCGCACGATTGTGCAGACGAGTTACTCACAGTGTGTCGACTGTACTACTGCAGCAAGGAAGACGAAAAGTAGGTGACCTACTCATCCTTATGCACGTGGTCTCAGCATTTTTTAGACCGCCATCGTTACTTTTTTCTTCCATGGAGGAAGAACTGGAATTCCTCGAGGCTTACGGCCTGGACGTCGCACTTGTAGTTCTTTATGAGTCCCACGGAAGATATGTCGAAGCTGGGGAACTCCATTTGAGTGAAGATAGACCATTAGACGCGATCAGGGTTTTCCTCAGGGACAAAACCAACGGGCATGCTGTGAGGCGCGCAGCAGACACACTGCTGGAATGTTTGTGGAAACATTGCTCATTCGGAGTGGCACGTCGAGCGCTCCGTAACGGGATGCCAAAGACTCTGATCTCGTTAAGCCATCAGCTGCCCCTAGATCCTTTACTCCCCCGGGCCCGTGACGAAGTAAGTATCGCTTGTTCGTCTGGCAAGTTTCTGACTGAAATTCAATCGTGTAGATCAAGATGTTCCAAACTGCAGCCGTAGAAGAGCTTAACCGTGTAACGCTGGAGACATTAGCAGAGGCCTTCATGACGCGGAATGAAAACGGGGCTGTTCTTTGGTGTCTGAATCACGTTTTTTCTAGTCTACCTCCACTCCTTCCTGCAACAATGGAGAACTTCGCACTCTTCCTCCGAAAGTTCTACACTTATTCTCATTTGTTCTACACCGTTGCATCCCACAACGATCCCGTGGGAGGACGTGGCATCAGGAAGTTATTTGGCATAGTTCAACTCTCGGATGACCAATACGTTATGCAACCGGGCTCCTTTATTTTGGCGACACCAAGCACGGCGTCCTCTAGCGATGGTGAACAAACAAATCCATCGCCGTACTCACACGGACAGATCACCCATGCTTTGAAAGAGCGCGTGCGCCTTCACCTCCGATACCAAGTGGATGCTGAAACCCTGCTTTGCCACAATGCGAAGGTATTCTCTCAGTGCCTCATTTACATCATCACGGGTTCCTGCAACAGTGCAAAGTGCAAGCAGCAGCATGTCTCACTTTCCTCTCTGGATTCCGCACAATACAATGCGCGGATTGGCATTCATCTGCAGCAGATGCGTATACTGCAGCTCGTATATTCTGCATTTCCCGAGTTGCGAGAGTGCAATTCGTAAGTAATACTGCGTGTATAGCATGCTCGTTCACCGATCATTCTTGTAATACAGCACAAGAGATGACATCGGCGGCTGGATAGCCCACTTATACGAGGCATTTTTTCCACCTTTCTGGGCACAAGGGTCTCTTGCGAATCTCAACTGGTCAAGTATCCAGAGGTCTCAGGACGGTATTCGAGTCATGAGAAATTGGATACGCGACGCGATTTATTCTCTAGAACCTCGACATTCTGACGACTTCCTTACCGACATACTAAGGCTGATCAGGCTCAGCTCAGCATTTGGTGAAAGTGATGCTTTGCGGAATGCCAATTGCGTACGGCAACCCTGCCCCGGGGTGTTGTTCCGCTCTCCAGGTCGTTACATTGTGGCAGACATGATTGACTCTGTTCAATCTTCTGCAGAATCAAGCATTTCTGCCGGTACCCTTGGGCTTCGGTAAGCTATCTACTTCTTCCGAAGTTCTAGTTTATGACCTCCGTCGTAGCCACATTATCCGTAATAACCTTCGAGTGCACTTATCGGTTCTGTGCGACTGCATAGAGGAAGTGCTCAGCGCCTACGTATTAACGCTCCGTTTCAAAAACAACCCTGGTGCAGACTCGTTGCATGACGTCGTTCTACCCCGTAGCTGGTTAATCAGGAATAACAAACTCGATGCCCGCAAAGAAGTCAAGCTCATTGACCACTTACTGGACGACATACAGTACCTCCTGGAAAAGCTACGGTCTGACAGTACAGAAGGTTTGTTTTGCGCCATTCGGACAGCTGGATATTCTAACATTTGGTGCAGACAATCTTTGGCTGACGCATACAAGTGTTACACCTGTCCATCGAAATGTATTCATTGCACGGATGTGAGTGATATAGAACGTTATCATGTTGCTTGAAGCTAACCATCTTCTAGCTGTAGGATGTTGTGTCTTGGTGGGGCAGTTTTGTTAACACTTTGATCTGCACTGACTCCCTTCAGCTTCCTACAACTGTCCCCCTCGATGGGCTGGCGTAAAAGCCAAGATTTCGAACACGCTTACTCACCTGAGGTCAAATGATCCCACTCGGTTGACGCCAAACATCTACCGGAAGTATGTACCTTCACGATTTTCCATTATCCGAGTGGTAACATACCTACTTTCGTAGATATGCAGAAGCATCGCGTGAGGGTTATCTGCGAGTGATAGTTGCCTACGATGAGAAGCACGCCATACCGAATCTTCTTCACCTTGTCTGCAAGGGAACGAAGCTTGGGACTAGCCATTTCGCGACGGGATGGCGCATCCGACAACTTAGTTACAGCCGTCTGCAAGAGTTACCAGCTCTTTTAGCGTCTCCCCTGATCGCCGCACGCGTCTCCCTCCCAGAGGAGGCACCAGCTTCTGCGCCTCAGCTCGCAACTTCACCCCCGGCGAAAGCAGGTCAACTTCACCCATCCGTTGGTAATGAACCTACTAAGGCCCATGAGCCGCCTGGAGATGTGGAAGGTCCTCTCTCCGACGATCACCGGGGAGTTGCGAACATTATCGTTACAGAGAAGGAAGCGGATGCAGTCCGTTTAATACAACGTGTCTACCGTCAGCATCTTCGAAGGCAGAAGCTGCGGCTGGAGAGGTCCACACTTGAGGCAGAGCGATCCGCCATATTTGCTGCTTGTCTAAAGCGCGCTCGAGCTTCTGGCCTTGCGCGAGGGTTCTATCGCCTCCTGTACCTAGGACCTTTGCCCCACTTGCTTTTGGCTCTAAACAAGGGAATCGCCATTGCCACATCTGTTAAATCCACGACAAAAATTCCTGGACGACTACGGAGGGAGGGCCATGAACGCCTGGAAGAATTAGGGCGGCAAAGGAGTGAAATATCGTAAGTCTTGGGAACAATTTGCACCCTCAGGTTTTCCTACTTAACTTATTTGGAGATCCATCCTTGAACAGGGGTACGAGCTGCGGAAGAAGCTAAGTCCCGACTCTCTATTCCACAAGAACCGTGACGTCGGGGCTCTGAAGAATGTGGTGCTGCAGGTTAAGGAATTTCTCCACAGAATCCCAGGTGATGCAATGGCAGTTCCGGGAGAGGTAGATGCAGAACTGAATGTCGCATACAAAGCCGTTGTTACCTAGAAGCGGGTCCCGAGGAGAGGTAAAAACCACTACTCAATGTCGAAGATCTCGATTCGTATGAGTACGGACTCACTAGTGGACGAAACGATCGATACATGGAGTAGTTCACGACTTGTACTCACAGGATACTATCCCTAGTCAACTCTGCTGTGTTGAGTTAATACCATATCTCACTGCACTCTGCGGGTTGCGAGGGAACATTCTCAATGAAGCGGCATTGGCGAGAGAGGGAAAGTACATAAGCCTCCAGACCAGGCTCGATCTTGTCATCTGACTTGCGATTTCATACAAAGATAGCATGCGGAAGCAAGTCTGGAGAGATACGGATCTTCGTACTCACCCCAAAAGCACTGATAGAGTAACTGGATTCATGTTGTGCCCCAGCTTTTTCAGCCCAGTCGGGCCAAACCATCCCGTTTCCCGTCCATCGAGAACAACCGTATATCAGATCATTGAAAGCACTAAAATCAGTCGGGAAGAGGTTCGTAAAGAAAGTAATACCCTGTTTGGTGTCGAGTTTTACTAGGGATTGGCCATCTGAACAGGAAATGTACTGTACGTCGACCCGTATCCGCCATGAACGCGAAGAACCTGGGTCACGTGATCCACTCCAGGCTTTCGGCTTCAATGCCGCAACTTTCCCTCTACATCGTTGTATTTCTTTTCATTGGTTTTGGACGGTCTGCGGAATCCGTTTACTTCCGGTGTTCACCTATTCCTTCATCATTAATCATTCATAGTCAGGTTTGAGTCAGTTCCCGACTTGCACTCCTGTCTCACAGGCTAGCTGCGACGGGGGGAGTCCCTGCTGTGCAACACTATTCGCAGCTGGATGTTATCAGGTATTCTACCTAGTGTCCCGTATCACTATACAGTATTCATCTGTCACCCAATAAATAATGGTTACAGTACTGGACTGGACAAAATTCTCCATCCACCACTTGCAAACAGAGGATGCTCAAGTATTCATTCAGCAGGCGATGCTTTACGTAACTCTGGGGTAAGTGACCTCCACTCATGAGTCCAACTCTTTCGTGCACGTATCTCTACTGAGCATCACCACGTATGAATCGCGAACACTTGGCAAGTGTAAACAGTATATTATGGACGAGTGATCTCCACTGCTCACGCTATTAGCACTCCTGGCTTTTGGCACCGCAGCTGTCAGGAACGCGTGGAAGTTGTTTCGAGGTTGAAGGGAGAGCGCTGTTCTTCGCGAGGCGAAGATGCAGTTATTTCCTGAACTCCACGCTTCCACGTAGATCTTGTTCAAGTATTTTGACCGACAATATAGCAACTACGCGGTATGTCTTAGTAGTACGTGTGCGCATCAGTTTTACTTCGGGCATTTTTTACCCTTCGGAGGTTTGGTTGTTGTTTTCGGAGCTATCAGCGGACGTTCAATTTGGTGCCAGAATTGGAATACAACCACGCAGCCCACTGTCGAACTCTCCCAACCTTGCAGCTCATAGGTGGAGTGCCGAGGCTAACATGCGAGGACTGCCGTTATCTGCTGGGAATTGACCGTTTGATCCATCCCGACACAGTGCTTTCTATAACTTGCAGTGATCCACACGGAACGTCGGCACTTCGGTAGGCATTTGCCAGCAGCTTTCATAACCTGAAATATTCATCACCTCGTAGCGGCCTGTCACGAAATAGTTTCTCTGCAGGTGTATTAGTCGTTGTATGTGGCTTTGTGGAGGACATTCGCAGGCCATTGGCCTAGGCCCTCCATCCTATCGGAGATTCTTTACTATCCTGGTTCGCAATGGTGATTAATGGTGTAGGCAAAATTGCCGCCGACAGAGTCTGGGGTCTATTCTACGTTTTCTGGAACACTCTGAAGCCCCTGATGGACCACCGCTGCTTCGAAAAGTCCCATCGCTCACCCGTCGGTTTAGAGTCAATCTGACTTCATACACCTTTTTTACAGGGGTTTGTCTCGACCGAGAGCAGAGAATTCCGTCCAGCTCAAACGTAAAGCAACATGTTCATCCGGTGTGGTGTGCTCTATATTTACATGTCTGTGACCGTTTATATCTCGAATGCTGATGTCATCTTGACAGTGTGGTGCCATGTCTATGTCGTATTTCGATGTAGGTAATGTGAAGTAATCTGTCTCAGCAAACTGCAGAGTAAATACTACTAGGTTTGACATTTTCTATATTTGGTCAAGAAGTTTCCTGATAACCGCCCCACCAGGACTTATCCTTTCAGCGTCGAAAAATTCTGAGCATGACACGATTGTTACATGGAAGAGCTACGAAGGACTAAGTACGCCTTGTGTACGAGGATATGCGTAATTTCGCCCATTCTATGCTTCCTGATGCTCGACAGCCCGTTTGTGATGATAACGCTGACGTTCTTTACCAAACGAATTGAGCTTTGGAGTTCTTATCTGTTTTGTGAACAGATGTACCCCACAGACATACAATATTTGACGTAGTTGGAACTGGGAATGGCAGGATCTGCGTTATCTGAGTCGGGAAAAGATGCGATCGAGGCCCTTCTCCGCAGCTCTGGTGACCCAATTCGATCCATATTCTTATCAGCCAAGGAGGCCTTATAGAACACGAGGGAACCTCATGTATGTGTGGGATGAATGATATATCTTGACAGTCCCGTTCAACTTCGGTCTAACCCTCCCACAGCCGTCAGTCGTGGGTTGCACACCAAACAATTACGCGTGGGCACTATTGCTCTATCCACTCTCTATACCGGTGAACATCCACTCGAGGATTGTAGTGGAGGCATCCATTCCGTGAAACGGTTCCACCAATGAGGGTTGCTTTATACTTGCACAAAGCTGATGGTTTCGGGGAATGGAGAATTCTTCTAGGGACGAGTGGAGCGAGGAAACTGAGAGAGTTCCGCAAAAGGGACATAAAGAAGTTCAAGACTATATATAAGAAGATCAAGTAATTTATTTTTTCTTCCATCATTGGTTGTATGGTGACTCTGGTGCAGGGAACTATCAAATGGGCAGTTTTCGGGCGATAACCAGAACAGATTAGATGGGACCCGCTCGGGAGTCCCCATCTTTGAGGCATATATGGAACGAGATTTAAGGCTTGTGGTATGAATTTCCATCTCGTGTTTCTAATAAATTTATTGATGTTCCGTGGAGTATCAAATCGATTGTGTTCCGGATCACGATGGTGCAGTAAGTAAATTACTCGATTCCCCGACCCTATCACCCAAATCGTTTCAGATCGAACGACAAGGTGGTCTCTACCTGTCGTTTCTATGCGTACATGCTTATTGGACACGTACATCTGAAGTCATAAGGATATACGGGATATACGCCCGCACTCAACGCGATGGCATTTGGGATGCAATGAGTCACCACTTGGCCGATAAAGGCAAGGAATATACACAACGGTATCGACCCAACCTCTACATTGGCAAAATGAAGATGGCGAAGTTTACTTATCTGCAGTTGCAGGTGCACGCCCAGGAACCCACCCATCCATCCCGGAGAACAGGTATACTTACCTGCTGTATTCCCACCCCAGGTACAGGATGTGGTCATCAAGCCTCCATCGCTGGTCCTCGATGATCAGGAAATGGACCAAGTATGTCCATTTATATCAGCTACCTATTGTCTTCCTTCACTACAGTTACTGACGCTGAACTCCAGTTGCACTCCCTTCTCGTGTACGTCTTGATGTATATGACTGCTTTGTAGTCCATTTACGCCTTTGTAGTCTTGATAAATACGTTACCTTCTCTCAGGTGCGTTGGAGTTCACTTGCCTTGTTTCCGTTCTGTCTTAGATGTGTTTTGTAGGCCCTGCTCAACGGTTTGAGAACTATTGTCCTTCGTCACGATCCAACGAAGATAATAATGTTATTGCAGGTTTGATTGCCAAGAACGACGTCCAACATGTATTCGAACTCACGTTGGTGCACTCTTTCTGGTCGCTTCACTTACCTCAATACCTCCGCAGCACGCAACAGCGCGAAATTGTGGAATGCACGACGTCGTGCTACGTTTTGGGTCGAAGTGGAACCGGGTGGGCTAACTGTTGGGACCGGGATTAATAGAATACTCACTGCCCAAAGGAAAACCACGACTATGTTGTTTAAAATGTTGGGGATCCAGCAAGCATGGCAGCTTCATTTCGAGGGCTCCGACATACCCCGGCCGAGGCAGATATTCGTTACGACCTCTCACGTGCTCGCAAACAAAGTAGAAAATTATTTCATCAAACTCATGAACTCCCTCTCGCAGGCAGGATGTACGTTGGACGAATTGGCAAGATTGCAGTCCAGACACGCGGACCCAGTACTGGTAGACAGTGAAAATGTCTCGGACACTCTCCCTCAGAGATATAGTGAACTCGAGGATCATCACTTTCCATTATTTTTACCATTTGAGCGGGTATGTATTACTGGCCATACCCATTAAGATCACTGCTCACACTCAACTCCATAGCTGACAAGGATGATTGCAGCCGATATGTCAGACGCAGACTATCCAGGGGCGAAGCATATGACAAAACTATTCATGCATTCAAATGACCAGGAAGTCCTCGACTCCTTTGTTTCGTATGAAGTTTTCGTCAACAATTACTGGCCCCACTTCCCTCCATATCTCACAAAGGGGCGAGGTCTGGGAGTCGCTTTGCATGTACTCTCAATAGCTGACAACTGTTCAGATCCGTGGTTGGTGTTTGGGGAGATTGTAGGTGTGTCTGTCAACCTTGGCGACATGTCTCGGGTGTTGATTTACAATAGGCACCATCGAAGGCTCAGAAAAAACGCTTGGATTTTATGATAGGACGTTGGACAAGAACACGTACTGTAATCTCCCGCCACGCTCAAACCCAACGTTCTCCAGTCAAAGACATTTTATCTATGCCATATATGAAGCCTACTCGAAGCTGAAACATCAGCGCGGACAACATGATGCTGCAGACCGGTTCGTTGATGTTCTCGAGGAATACAGCATGACTATGATTGATTCGTCATAAGGACCCATGCAATTCTAAAGACTTTACTTGGCAGCACGCCATTTCAAGGGCGCCAAGTAGATTTCCTGTATGTACATCATTCTTGTCAGCGAACAGGCTACTGATGAGAATTGGGTTGCAGCTATGTGGACGAGGCACAAGACAGCTTACTCATAGATGCCCTGCGTATGTATTGACACGTATAACCAGAAACTACGGTTGAATGTTCGCAGTGTTAAGGCTCCTATGCAGCAATCCAGAAGGTCTCTTTTGGGCAGGCGATACTGCTCAGACCATATCTCCAGGGAGCTCGTTTAGGTTTGATGATCTGAGGGCATTTCTCCACCGTATCGAGGTAGGTGTCTTTAATCTTAAAGTATTTTCGCAAGTTACACGACATCAGATGGACCAAGCTTCAAGTTCGCACATTGTCAAGGAGCAGGCTGTTGCCCACCCAGCGTCATTCCAGCTTGCCATAAATCACCGGTCTCATGGCGGCATATTGAACTGTGCGCGCTCAGTGATTGAGTTGATTTCCCACTTCTGGCCGCATAGTATCGACTCCCTCCAACCTGAACATGGCACTGTTGATGGTGTGAAACCGGTTTTTTTGCACGGGATGGGACAAGGATACTAGTTATGAACACTTCCTCGTCACTGCTTCGTATGTATTTTTTTTTGTCTCAGTTCGAGAGAGTCCCGACTAGTATGTATCGCCCCACTATGAAGCAGCAGTCACAATGGGTTCGGCGTGCGGCAGTGTCAGTTGATATTTTTCATGCGATGTGCCGTTTTTTATGCGGATTTCACAGGCATTCTCGTACGCGATGAGGAGGCTAAGGAGAAGCTCGAAAAACAACTGGGTGCTATTGGAATGATCATGTGAGGACACGAGTTGCTTGACCTCGGAACCATATTGATAGCCAATCACGGAAGGACCCTTTACGAGAGCAAAGGCTTGGAGTTTGATGATGTGGGTGTGCACTCGGTACATCCTGCCTGAGCAACATACTGATCCCCGGCATTTGCAGGTGCTGTTATACAACTTCTTCGAGGATTCAAACGTGGATCTATCGCGCTGGCGTTTGGTACTGGCTGCCATAGACACGGCGGTTGAGGGCCACAATCTGCGCTACCAACAAGCGTCTCGTTTCGAAAGGGACACAAGCCGATATGCAGCAGTATGCAGCGAGGTACGTGGATGAGACCACTTTCGTTTGTCCATTCCGTCCACCGGTGTCTTGTTTAAGCTGAAGTTCTTATACGTGGGAATCACACGAGCGTGTAAGAGGTTGTGGATTGTCGACAACTCAGACAAAGCCGAGCCTATGAAAGTAAGGAATATCTACCAAGTGATTCCACAGACAGATATAAAACGTTGATGGTTGTGATATGCAGTTATTCTGGACGTCTCGGTCGCAAATCCAAACTTGCACGCCTGACAGTGGTGTCCCACAGATCGCAGTCTCATCTATTCCTGAAGAATGGGCAGAATCTGGACACTCGCTATTCCAGCTCAAGAGATACATGCAAGCGATGCATTGCTTCCGGCGTGCCAACATGCCACGTGAAGTGAGGATTGCGGAGGCGTACCATTTTCGGGAGCTTGCTCGCGCAACTATCGGGGTTGCTCTACCCAGCGAACAGCAGCGGGCGTTTGCCAAAGCTGCGGACGCATTTGTCACCTGTGGCAGCGAGGCATCTGGTAGGGAGAAGTTGCAGTACTACCGTACAGCTGCGGAGTGTTACGTTCGTGCGGCCGACGGTCACAAGGTGGCGGATGCATACCTGAATGCTGAGGAATATGAACTGGCGGCCAACTACTATCGCAAGGCTGGGTTGTGGGACAAGACAGTCAACGTTCTCGCGTCTCACTCGGAAGAGGTGTCACGTGCTTGTGCAGACAAGTTACTCACAGAGTGTCGGCTATACTACTGCAGCAAGATTGACGAAAAGTAGGTGTCTGTTCGTTGTCATGAGAGTGAACTGAACGTTTTTCAGACCACCGTCACCTCTTTTCATCTCCTTTGAGGAAGAGGTAGAATTCCTTGAGACTTGCGGTCTGGATGTGGCGCTTGCGGCTCTCTACGAGTCCCACGGAAAATATCACGAAGCTGCAGAACTTCTTTTAAGTGAAGACAAACCCCTGTACGCGATCGGGGATTTCCTCAAGGACAAAACTGACCCGCATGCTGTGAGGCGCGCGGCAGATGTATTGCTAGAATGTTTATGGAAACATTGCTCATTCGGAGTTGCACGATGGGAGCTGCATAACGGGATACCAAAGTCCCTTATCTCGTTAAGCCATCAACTGCCCTTGGATCCTTTGTCGCCTCGGACCCGTGAAGGAGTCAGTATTGTTTGTTTGCCTGGAAAGCCTCTGGTTGATTTTCACCATCTAGATCAAGATGTTTCAAACCGCAGCGGCAGATGAGCTTGACCGTAGAACGTTGGAAGTGTTAGCAGAAACCTTTGAAGAGCAGAATGAAAGTGCAGCTGCTCTTTGGTGCCTGAATCACGTTTTTTCGCCTCTACCCCAACTCCTGTCTGCAACCTTGCAGGAGTTTACGCCTTTCCTCCGAAAATTCTACATTTACTCTCATTTGCTTTACACCGTCGCATGCCAAAGCGATCCCGTGGGAGTGCACGGTATCAGAAAGTTATTTGGCATAACTCAACTTTCGGACGACCAATATGTGGTGCAACCGGGGTCCTTCATTTTGATGACCCCGAGCACGAAGTCCACTACTGAGGGTGTCGACGAACGAACAAATCCATCGTCGTATTCTCACGGACAAATTACTGATGCCTTAAAAGAGCGCGTACGCTCGTACCTTCGCCACCAAGTCGATGCTGAAATCCGACTCTGCTACAACTCGAAGATCCTGTCTCAGTGCTTCGTCTACGCCACAATCGGTTCTTGCAACTATGCGAAGTGCAAGCAACAGCATGTCCCACTTTCCTCTCTGGACTCTCCGCAGTACAATGCGCGGATTGGCCTTCATCTGCAACAGATGCGTATACTGCAGCTCGTATATTCTGCATTCCCCGAGATGCGAGAGTGGAAAACGTAAGTAATCGTACAGTTACACCATGCTCATCCGCCGATTATTCCTATGAATTTAGCATAAACGGAGGGATTGCTGACTGGATAGCCCACCTATACGAGGTACTTTTCCCACCCTTCCGTGCGCAAGGGTCTCTTGCAAATATTGACTGGTCAAGCATTGAGGGAGCTCATGACGGTATCCGAGTTACGAGAAATTGGGTCCTCGGCGCAATATATGCTCTAGACCCTCAAAATTCTACCGACTTTCTTACTGACATACTGCGGTTGATCAAGCTCGGCTCAATATTTGGCGTAGAAGATGCTTTGCAGCACGCCAGTTGTGTGCAGCACTACCGCCCCAAGACACTGCTTCGCCATGGAGGTCGCTACATTGTAAAAGATATGATTGACTCCGTTCAATCTTTTACAGAATTAAGCATTTCTGCTGGGGTCCTTGGGCTTCAGTAAGGTATTTGCTCCTTTCGAAGTCATAACTTATGACCTCTGCCGTAGCCATATTATCTGCAATGACCTTCAAGTGGACTTGTCGGTTCTATGTGACTACATAGAGGAATTACTCAGTGCCTATGTGATAACGCTCCGTTTCAAAAATAATCCCGGTGTAGACTCGTTGCATGACGTCGTCTTGCCCCGTAGCTGGCTCATCAACAGCTACAAAGTCGATGCCCGTAAAGATGTCTGGCTTCTCGATGACTTACTGGACGATATAGAGTATTTCCTGGAAGGGCTGCGGTCTGACAATGCAGAAGGTTATTCTTGTGCCCTTCGAACAGTTGGACATCCTAATATTTGGTACAGGAAGTCTTTGGTTGATGAACACAAACGTTACACCTGTTCACCGAAGCGTATTCATTGCACGGATGTAAGTAATGTAGGGATTGTTATGTCGCTTGAAACTCATAATACCCTAGCTGCCGAGTGTTGTGTCTTGGTAGGTAGCTTGCCAAGAGTTGGAACGCTCCTGACTCCTATTAGCTTCTTACAATTGTCCCCCTTATTGTGTCGACTTGAAAGCCAAGGTTTCAGACATCATGTCTGGCCTGCGGTCGAATGACACTCACACTACCGCTTTGGCGTCAAGCATCTATGGGAAGTAGGTATCTTTACTATTCCCCATCATCAGGGTGGTGGTAACAGAACTGTCGTTATAGATATACGGAAGCAGCCTACGGGGACTATCTGCGAGTGATAGTTGCCTACGACGAGAACCATGTTATACCGAATCTTGTTCATCTTGTCTGCGAAGGAACGAAGCTGGAGACTAGCAACTTCGCAGCGGAATGGCGTATCGAACGACTTAGTTACAGTCAACTCGACGAGATACCAGCTCGTTTAGCGTCTCCCCTGATTGCCATGCGCTCTTCGCTTCTCGTGGAAGCCCCTCTCGCCGACGATAACCAGGCCGTACCGAATATTGCAGCTACGGACGAGGAAGAATCCGCGGCCCGCTTAATACAACGCGTCTACCGTCAGCACTGCCGCAAACAGAAGCGGCAGCTGAAGAGGTCCACGCTCGAGGCGGAGAGATCTGCTATATTTGTTGCATGTCTGAAACACGCTCAAGCCTCTGCTTTTCCCCGAGGGTTTTATCGCCTCCTATACCTAGGACCCTTGCCCCACTTGCTTCTGGCACTGAAGAAGGGAATATCCATTGCTACATGTGTCAAAGCTAGAATCAAGATTCCTGGACTCTTACTGAGAGAAGGTTACGAACGGCTGCAAGAACTGGGACGCCAGAGGAGTGAAATATCGTAAGTCCTGATCCTTGTTCCCGCGAATTTTCTCACTTGCTTGGAGGTCGACTCTTAAACAAGGGCAAGAACTGCTGAAGACATTGAGTCCTGGCTCCCAGTTTCACAAGAACCGCGACATCGCCGCCCTGAAGGGTGCGGTGCTGCAAGTTAAAGAGTTCCTCCGCAGAATCCCAGGTGGTACAAGGGGGGCCCCGGAGGAACTGAACATCGCATACAAAGCCATCGTTACTGAAAGCACGTTCCCGAACAGAAACCGTCCCTCAGGCCTCAGCGTTCAGAATCTCTTTACTTTGGGGTACTAACGCGAAACGCGGAATGATCCCGGATCCCCGATGCATTAAGCATTTCAGTTGTACCCGTATGCTACTATCCCAGCTGATCCTGTTGTGTTGAAATGATAGCGAATCTCAGACATTACCTGTGCAGGCTGCCAAGGAACATTCTCTATGTTGCGAGATCGGTGAGAGTCAATACGTGAGCCTCGAGACCAGTATGAAGATCTGTATCTCTCCCGTCTTGCTTCCGGACGCTATCTTCATAATAAAATTACGAGTCGGATGTTGCGAACGAGTCACTCACCCCCGAGGAACCGATAAGCCTACTGCGTCCCAGCATTTCAGCTCAGACCAGAACGCCTTGTTTCTTGTCTCAACGTACAACTGTGTTTCAAACCAATCAAAACACTGAAAGTAGTCAGAGGTTCGCTAAAGCAAAGAAAGGAGGATCGTTCCACGCGTCGATCTCATCCTCTTGAATACAACTCACACCATGTACGGTCGTAGCGATGGAGACGTGTAGTGAGTGATGTCATCAGCTGAAGGAATGTGCGCCAAGACTCGTCAGCTCTAGTAAGTAGTGATGAGCACCTAAAAGCATATAGTTGCACTCACAAGAATATGCTCATCTTTTACCATACAGCGGGAGCGTGGGTGAGGAAGGAAAGGACACAGATGATCCCGGAAGGTGAGTAGGAGCGATCGGAATGCGCCAGGGTTAGCAGGTAGTACTAGTGCGGCCTGAGTGGAACAGAATTTAAGTTTCTCTTTGACAAAAAAGCACAGGTACCAATCCCCTGCTGAGTGCGGAATTTCGAGAATTGGGCATCTGAGCAGGAAATGTATGTCAACCTATATTTGTAACGGCAGATAAGTTTACCCACCCCAACTCTTCAGTCCGAAGGACGTCTTTGCCTTATCATTCTTCGTCCTCATTGAGGTCGGCTGGAATAACACTCATCGTCGCCACCATCTTCGATATGCGTGGTCAATAGCATACTCCATGTATCTCTTCAGCACACTGAAGAGGACCTTCTGTCATCCTCGTCCTTCTCACCCGCACTCTTTATGGTGGTATCAAAGAGTCGTTACCACCCGCTAGTTCTCGCCAGGCTTGCTTGTACGTTTGGCGACCCCGACAGCCATTTCAAAGGCCTCAACATCCCTGGCTTTTACGCCGCCCAATCTCAGTGTTTTGAAACTGGTGTTGTTGGATATGAGCAGGAAAGCAGCGCGCGTTCCAGGGTATTTAAGGCGCGCAAACGAAACTTTCTATGCCCAACTCGCGTGTGCATTTGCGGAGAGTAGGATGATAGCAGAAAACGAGCATGATTTGCGACGCGCCTTGATAACGGGTATGGTCCCTTCATGATACGAGAATTGGTCGTTGTCAGAATCTATCCCACCATGGCAGAACGGCACCAACCTACTCGACGTACAACAATTGTAGAGTTCGTCAAGCTGAACAACTCGACGTTCCCTAGACGTTCGTCTCCTCATCTTCAGGTCGAAGGTGGGGACTGTTGACTGCCCCCCCCCCGCTACGGTGCAGATGGAACGGAACACGCGACGTATCACGTGAGAAAAATACACGGGAACAGCCGGGGGTTTGCTAAAGCTGCCGAGCCACGGCAAGAAGCGGTGGCTGTGATCAGGATCTGCGCTGGCCGAGTCCGGAGGGTTTGCTCTTCTCCACAACTTCAATACAAATCTGGTAACCCGCGCTAAATTTGACTCGCACATTCATATCAGTCTGCGTTCTGGAACACCACAGTGGAGGGGTAACCGGTAACCTCCGTCTACTAACCCTCGCCCAGCTAGTCCGTACCCACTATGGTACACGTCGTAGACCTTTCTATGTTCGCTACCGAACGTGTGGCAGATCCAGTTGGGCTTGCTGACGCGCTTCGTCGCCTCGAGCTCTTGTTAGCAGTCTCCAACACGGACGCCGCAGTGGCGCAGATTGTTCGTGAATTACTGTCTGTCCAGAGTCTCTTTGGCTTCCTTATCTCGGGTAAGTAAGTAATGCTCGCACAGAACTATAGCTCACACAACTCACGGCCAGTCTGGCCCAGCTCGAAGAAGCTGACCGACCGTATCATCAGTGCCTTCCCCAGCGATCCAGCGCTTATACACGAGTCTTTCGCAAGTGACCTGCTGTTTGGAATATCCCATACTTTGTTCTCCATTCCTCCCGACCTCTTATCTAATGACCTGTCCAGAAACATTGGCGAGTCTAGACAATACGTGGACAATGTTTTGCCTATCCTGGCCATGTTATGCTGCGCAGATTTCACCAAAGAAAGTTCTGCTGCAGACAGCGATCCCGACTTAGTAGATGAAGACATACCATTCTTCAAGCAGAGAGTGAAGAGGCAACGACGGAAGGTTAAGCGAGAAGCTCCGCCTGTCAATCCTGCCCCCTTTCACAAACTTGGGGTACCTGTACCCACTACGAATGAAGAAGCCCAAAGGATGGCCAAGGAGTTTGCGGCAGAATTAAAATCGGTCTTATTCGTACGCAGCCTTCCAAGCCCTCGCGACTCTCGGTTGACTTTTGCCAACAGTTTTATCTGACCGCGCTCTCAAGCCCTGAACTTGCAACACCTCTCAAGAATGCATATATTCCTTTATCCGATCACACCACCAATGAACGTCCTCAGATAGTGGTGGATCCAGCCACTGCCGTTGTCGACACTCGGTCGTCAGCATACCCTACGGTCCGACCAATGAAGGCTGCTCTATACTTCGACAATGCTGATGGTTTTGGGGAGTGGAAGGTTCTAATAGGGACGAATGCAACGAAAAAATTGAGAGAGTTCCGTCGAAACGACGGAAAGAAGTTCAGGATTGTAGTCAAGAAGATCAAGTATGTGCTCTGCCGCTTTCTTCGGTACTTGTGTGGTGACACCGGCGCAGGGAACTCTCAAATGGCCAGTTTTCAGACGACAACCAGAAGAGATTAGATGGATCTCGGTCAGGCGTGCCTATCTTCGAGGCGAAGATGCAACGGGATCTGCGGCTTGTGGTATGAATTTTCGTTTTGTGTGTCGATCGAAGCTATTAAGGTATCATGAAGTATCAAATCGACTGTGTTCCCGATCATGATGGCGAGGTAGGGTGAATTACCTACCCCACTGACCCTAGCACTCAAATCACTTCAGATCGAACGACAAGGTAGTCCATAGGCGTCGGTTTCATGTACACATGCTTATTGGGTACGCGTGAAGTCATCAAGATATATGAGATATGCACCCACACTCAGCTTAATCGCATTTGGGATGCAATGAACCACCACTTGTCCGGCAAAGGCAAAGAGTATATACAACGGTAAGACTGCATTCTTCGTTCCCACAAAATGAAGACGGCAGAGTTCGCTCATCCTACTGTTGCAGGTGCACGTTCAGGAACCCACCCGTTCATCCCGGAGATAAGGTATACTTGCCTGCTGTGTTCCCACCAGAGGTGCCCGACGTGGTCGTCAAGCCCCCATCGCTGGTCCTCGGTGACCAAGAAATGGACCAAGTATGTCTATTTATATCAGCTTCTTACTGCCTTCTTCCGTAAGAGTTACTAATGCTGCCACAGCTGCACTCCCTCCTCGTGTACGTCTTGATATGCATGACTTGTCCAGAGTTCATTGACACCATGGTAGCCTTGACAAATACGTCACCTTCTCCCAGGTAATCTCGAACTCATATCCCTCGTTTTTGTCATTACTCATATACGCATGCAGGCGCTGATCAATGGTTCGAGATATGCTCCTTTTCCTGACCATCTAGCCAAGATGATAATGTTGCTGCAGGTTTAGTTGCGAGGAAGGATGTCCAGCATGTATTCGAACTCACGTTGGTACACCTTCTCTGGTCACTTTACTTGCCTCAATGCCTTTGCAGCCCGCACGAGCGCAAGATTGTCGACTGCACTACATCGTGCTATGTGCTAGGTCGAAGTGGGACCGGGTAACTTCAATGTTGTAACCGAGATTGATGGGATGCTCATCATTTGAAGGAAAACGACGACTATGCTGTTTAAGATGCTGGGAATTCAAAGGGCATGGCAGCTTCAATCTGCGGGCTCCGGCATGCCCCGGCCAAGGCAGATATTCGTTACGAAGTCTCCGGTCCTCGCAGACAAAGTAGAGGAGTATTTCGTGAAACTCATGGACTCGCTTTCTCTCGCGGTATGCACGCTGGAAGAACTGCAAAGTTGCCGTCAAGAAACACCGACCGGGGATTGGTTGACAATGACGATGTCCCGGACTCGCAAAGTGGTATTCCGCAAAGATACAGTGAACTCGAGGACCACCACTTCCCTTTATTCTTAACGTTCGATCGGGTACGTGGCGTTGATCAGATGTGTTGAGCTCACCACTCACAGTCCAATTCCGTAGCTGGCGAGGATGATCGCGGCGGATATGTTGGACACAGATCATCCGGAGGCTAAACGCGTAGCGAAACTATTTATTCCGTCGCAAGACTCGGAGCTTGACTCCTTTGTTACCTATGAAACTTTTGCTAACACGTACTGGCCCCGCTTCCCACAACCGCTTACGAAGGGTCTAGGTAAGGTCGTTGGTTTCCATGTGTACTCTATAACTGACGTATCGTTCAGATTCATGGCTGGTGTTTGGGGAAATTATGGGTGCGTCCATCAATTTGGGTGATGTCGCCCTGGTATAATGTACGATAGGTATCATTAAGGGCTCAGAAAAGTCGCTTGAGTTTGATGATGGGACACTGGATAAGAAAACTTACTGTAGTCTCCCGTCACGTTCAAACCCGACGTTCTCTGGTCAAAGAGAACTTGTCTATACTCTTTTCGAAGCCTACTCGAGGCTGAAGCGTCAGCGTCAACATCACGATGTTGCAGACCGGTATGCTAATATTATCCGGGAAGAGTTATACCATGATTTTGATCGATCTCTCACAAGAACTCATGCGGTTCTCAAGATTTTGCTGGGTGGCACATCGTTCAAAGGG
Organism: Pisolithus microcarpus; assembly: GCA_024613185.1. Taxonomy (NCBI): domain Eukaryota; kingdom Fungi; phylum Basidiomycota; class Agaricomycetes; order Boletales; family Pisolithaceae; genus Pisolithus; species Pisolithus microcarpus. The sequence continues at coordinate 39,121 of JANFAI010000097.1, read as the reverse complement.
CGCCAATTAGATTACCTGTTTGTTCATCTCTCGTATTCATTTAACATGCCGCTGATGAGGATTGGGCTGCAGCTATGTAGATGAAGCACAGGACAACTTACTCATAGATGCTTTGCGTATGTTTTTCACGTCTAATAACCAGCGACTACGATTGAGATTTGCAGTTTTGAGGCTTTTATGCAACAACCCGGAAGGCCTGTTCTGGGCAGGCGATACTGCTCAGACTATCTCTGCAGGCAGTTCGTTTAGGTTTGACGACCTGAAGGCATTTTTATACCGTATCGAGGTGGGTGCCCTAATTGTACAGCATCCAACACTGCACGACATTCAGGTGGATCACGCTTCACACGTCGTGAGAGAGCGGACTATTACACAACCGCAATCATTCCAGCTCGCCATAAACTACCGGTCCCATGGCGGTATAGTCAACTGCGCGCATTCGGTGATCGACCTGATCTCCCACTTCTGGCCGAATAGTATCGATCAACTACAGCCCGAACATGGCATCGTTGACGGTCTGAAACCTGTGTTCTTCACGGGATGGGATAAAGATACTGTTCGTTATGAGCAATTCCTCTTCGGTGCTTCGTATGTAATCTGTTTTGTGTCTCACTTTGATATGTCCCACTGACGTCGATCCATTACAGCGGCAGTCACATAGAGTTCGGCGCACAACAGTGTCGGTCGATACTTTTTACCATCGTTCCCAATTTTTTGAATGAAGTTTTTAGGCATCCTTGTGCGCGATGAGACGGCTAAAGAGAAGCTTCGAGAGCAAGTGGGCGATATTGGAGTTATCATGTGAGGACGATTAACTATTCCATGTCTGAACATCAATGATGGCCGCCTGCTGCAGGACACTTTATGAGAGCAAAGGCTTAGAGTTCAATGACGTGAGCGCCCATTCGCTATCTATTTTTCTGTAGCATCAAACAGTGGTTCGCAGGTCCTTTTATACAACTTTTTCGAGGACTCGAACATGGATTTATCGCGCTGGCGTGTGGTGCTAGCCGCCATTGATGGGGTAAGTGAAAGCCATAATCCAAGCCAACTACAAGCGCCGTGTTTCGAGAGGGGACGAAAGCCGATATGCAGGGGTATGTAGCGAGGTATGTGAGCGAGATTACTTCTGTTTGACCATTCCGTCGGCCAACGCTCTGTTCAAGCTGAAGCTCTTATACGTGGGAATTACAAGGGCACGCAAGAACATGTGGATCGTCGATAAGTCCGACAAAGCTGAGCCTATGAGAGTACGGAACTCATCTCGAGTATCTCATCAAGATGAAAAGCTGACGCATTGTAACAGATATTCTGGACATCTCGCTCTCTAATCCAAATTTGCACACCCGAGACTGATGTCCCACGTCTTGCAGTCTCTTCGACTCCTGAAGAATGGCAGAATCAGGTCGCTCGCTATTCCATCACAAGCGATACACTCAAGCGATGCATTGTTTCGGGCGTGCCGACATGCCGCGCGAAGTGAGGATTGCGGAAGCGTTACCATTTCCGAGAGCTTGCTCGCGCAAACTATTGGGATTGCCCTTCTCACTGAACACAGGCGAGCGTTTGCCAAAGCCGCAGACGCCTTTGTCACCTGTGGCAGCGAGGCATCTGGTAGGCAGAAGCTGCAGTACTACCGTACAGCTGCAGAGTGTTACATTCGTGCGGCCAACGACCGTAAGGCGGCGGATGCATACCTGAATGCTGAAGAATATGAACTAGCGGCCAAGCGCTACCGCAAGGCCGGTAAATTTGACAAGACAGGTCGATGTTCTCAAATCCCACTCGGAAAAGATGTCCCGTGATTGCGCAGACGAGTTGTTTACAGTGTGTCGGTTGTACTACTGCAGCAAGGACGATGAAAAGTAAGCCGTCTTGTCAAATCGAATGACAACTTACTTTAACGTCTTTAGACGACCATCGTCTTTGTTTTCCTCCTTCGAGGAAGAGCTAGAATTCCTCGAAACTTATGGACTGGACGTTGCGCTTGTGGTTCTATACGAGTCCCACGGAAATATGTCGAAGCTGCAGAATTGCATCTGAGTGAAGACAAACCTCTGGACGCGATCAGGGTTTTTCTCAAGGACAAAACCAACCAGCATGCTGTGAGACGCGCAGCTGACATCTTACTAGAATGTCTTGGAAGCATTGCTCATCGGAGTGGCGCCGAAGGAATTCCAAAACGAGATACCAAAGACCTTGATTTCGTTAAGCCATCAGTTTGCCCTTGGAGCTCCTGTCGCTTGAAGTGCGTAACGAAGTAAGTGTCACTTTCTTACTCGGAGTCTGCGACCAAGCTTCATCTACGTAGATCATGATGTTCCAAACCGTAGCTGCGGAAGAACTCGACCGTTCGGTGCTGGAAGCGTTGGCACAGTTCTTCATGGAGCAGAAAGATAATGCGGCTACTCTTTGGTGCCTCAATCACGTTTTTGCACGTCTCCCTCAACTCGTTTCTGCAACACTGGAGGAGTTTGCGCTTTTCCTCCGGAAATTCTACACGTACTCTCATTTGCTCTACACCGTTGCATCTCAGAATGATCCTGTGGGGGGACGCGGCATCAGAAAGTTATTTGGCATAACTCAGCTTTCGGACGATCAATACGTTGTACAAACGGGATCCTTCATTTTGCCGATCCCCGGTGCAGAGTCCACTACCGAGGATGAACGAACGAATGCATCGCAGTACACCCACGGACAAATCACTAATGCCTTAAAAGAGCGCGTACGCTCTTACCTTCGCTACCAAGTCAAAGCTGAAACTGGACTTTGCAATAATGCAAAAGTTTTTCTCAGTGCCTCCTTTATTCTGTCAATGGTTCCTGCAATTATGCGAAGTGCAAGCAACAGCATGTCCCACTGTCCTCCCTGGACTCCGCACAATACAACGCCCGGGTCGGCATTCATCTGCAACAGATGCGTATACTGCAGCTCGTATATTCTGCATTTCCAGAGATGCGAGAGTGGAATTCGTAAGTAGTATCGCGTTTACCGCATGCTCGTGCACTGATTATCCGTGCGATATAGGATAAAAGGGGAGATCGCTGACTGGATAGCCCACCTATACGAGGCATTTTTCCCGCCTTTCCGTGCGCAAGGGTCTCTTGCGGATCTCAACTGGATAAGTATCCAGGGAGCTCACGACGGTATCCAGGTGATGAGAAATTGGGTTCGCGGCGCGATTTATTCCTTAGAACCTCGACATTCTGCCGACTTCCTTACCGACATACTAAGGCTGATCAAGCTCAGCTCAACATTCGGTGAAAGCGATGCTTTGCAAAATGCCAATTGTGTGTTGCGCTACCGCCCCAGGTTCCTGTTCCGCCATCCAGGTCGTTACATCGTGGAAGACATGATTGAGTCCATTCAATCTTCCATAGGAACAAGCATCTCTGCCGGCATCCTTGGGCTTCAGTAAGGTCTGTTCTTCTCATCGTTACACTTTATGACCCCCGTCATAGCCACGTTATACGCAATAACCTTCAAGTGAACTTGTCCGTTCTATGCGACTGCATAGAGGAAGTGCTCGGCGTCTATGTGATAACACTCCGTCTCAAAAACCCTGGTGTGGACTCGTTGCATGACGTCGTTCTTCCCCGTAGCTGGTTAATTGGGAATAACAAATCGATGCCCGTAAGGATGTGAAACTCGACCACTTACTAGAAGACATACAGTACCTCTGGAAAAGCTACGGTCTGACAGTACGAAGGTTGTCTTTGCATCCTTCGAATAGTTGACATTCTGACATATGATGCAGGGAATCTTTGGCTGATGCACACAAATGTTACACCCATTCACCGAAATATTCATTGCGCGGATGTGAGTATATAATGATTATCCTGCTGCTACGTATGCCTAACAATGCCCTAGCTGTAGAATGTTGTGTCTTGGTGGGTAGTTTTTCACAAGCCTGAACTTCGCTGACTCTCCTCAGCTTCTTACAACTGTCCCCCTCATTGGGTCAGCCTGAAAGCTAGGATTTCCCAGATGATTACTCACTTGAGATCGAATGATCCCGCTCGGTTGACACCAAGTATCTACCGGAAGTACGTATCTTCACGATTTCCCATAATCGACGAGATGACGTACCTACTGTTCTAGATATACGGAAGCGATGCGTGATGACTATCTACGAGTGGTAGTTGCTTACGACGAGAAGCATGCTATACCAAATCTTGTTCATCTTGTCTGCAAGGGAACGAGGCTCGGACTAGCCGCTCCGTCACGGGGTGGCGTATCGAGCAAGTTAATTACGGTCGACTCGACGAGATACCACTACTTTTGGGGTCTCGCCTGATAACCGCACGCTCCTCTCTGCGCGTGGAGGCACCGGCATTCGTGCCTCGGTCCGGAATTTTACACCAGACAAAACTAGCTGAAGATCATATCGCTCTACCCCTCGGAAGAACCTAACAAGCCCGTTGAAGACGTGGAAGATTCGTCTGTCGATGACGATCAGGCCGTACCAACTGTTAATGCTACAAAGGAGGAAGAGTCTGCAGCCCGCTTGATACAACAAGTCTACATCAGCACTGTCAGAAACAGAAGCGGCGATTGGAGAGGTCCACGCTCGAGGCAGAGAGATCTGCTATATTTGCTGCATGTCTGAAACACGCTCAAGCCCAGCCTTTCCCCGAGGGTTTTATCGCCTCCTATACCTAGGACCTTACCCCACTTGCTTCTGGCACTGAAGAAGGGAATATCCATTGCTACATTCGTCAAAGCTACGACCAAAATTCCTGGATTGCTATTGAGAGAAGGCCATGAACGCCTGGAAGAGTTGGGACGCCAGAGGAGTGAAATATCGTAAGTCCTATTATTCCGTTCCCGCGAACTTTCTCACTCGCTTGGAGGTCGACTCTTAAACAGGGCATGAATGCTTAGGATTTTGAGTCCTGACTCCCAGTTCCACAAGAACCGCGACATCGCCGCCCTGAAGGATGCGGTGTTGCAGTTAAAGAGTTCCTCCACAGAATCCCAGGTGGCACAAGGGAGCCCCTGAGGAATGAACATCGCATACAAAGCCATTGTTACTGAGAAACAGGTTCCTCAGAAGAAGGAGAAGCCGTCCCTCAATGTCGAGGATCTCGATCTGTACGAATACTGACGTGTGTATTACAATTCCTCATGAATGGAATGCTTTCGGTGGCAACTACAGGCTACCATACCTAGTTTATCCGGCTCCTCAGAAGTAGCGAAGTAAAATACAGAACATGGCACGAAATGTCTAGGCGAGAGGCAGAAATCGACGCGTGGAACCTTCACCATTGCATGAACTTCCAGGATCGGGTTCGTTATCGCGACTACAATCAACACATGTAGCTGAAATAACACCCTTTTACAACTCTCAAAAGTCATTTGCCATGGTATTCATAGATTGTGAATCCTTCCATGTAGTGACTCTGCCAAATGTGTAGTAGACCCCGCCGGCGCGCTTCGACACTGTTAGCAGTTTCCAACTGAACGCTGAGTAACAGTGACATCACAGATCGTGAGATATATAGTCTGCCCGCCGTCTGGTTCCTTGTGCTAGGCAAGTAACATTCAGCCTTCGTCCAGATCCTTCTCAAGCGAATGATCAGCTTCGCAAACTAGGCTAGTCAGTCGTATCTTCAGTTCTTTTCCGAGCGAGCTGACGATTATACCAATGCCCCCCGCAGGACCATTCGAGTTCCGAGGGCGAATGAGCTACAAAGCACAACGCGCAACGTTATCATGTTCTCTAGCTTTGTCTGAAACTACGATGTCAAGCGGCCTCGACTGGATGCTTGGATGTTGTACCCGTAAGCTATACGCACAACATCCAGGCATCCGGTCAAAGTCCATATGGACAGTCTTACCCTGTCAACCGACATGCTGTAACACGCTGTGCGATGCACTGCAGCACAAGGCGACTGTTGAAGAGTGGCAGAGGCAGTAACCTAGCGAGTGAGCCAAGAACTTCCGACGTGCTTTAAATGCAGGCTCCCGATTCATCGTCGACGTTTGTTCTTCTGTGTTCGAGTCGGGTGAAGGCAGTCGTAGCATTTCATAGAAGAGATCCAGGAAGAGAAACAATTTTGAAACGATAATACCCTTTGGACGAAATGGTAATAGTTTGCGTAGATTTGTTCTGCCTCGTGGCTGCGCTCAACCATCTTATGATATCTGTCACAGAAATGGGTGAGGGTTGATTTCTGCGAGGAGCGTCGATGGAAGTATGTGCTGGCTTTCAATCTCTCAACTGCGGTTCTCGAGTGGCATCTAGCTGGGACTCCCGAGGAGAGGATCGAACGCGGTATCTGCATGCATGGAAACGCCCACGGACTACAACAGATCACAGGAATGCAGCGCAGGATACGGATATCTATGGTCGACCTCCAGACCGTCGAGGGGATGATATTACACCTTGCGGGCGATGATTCGGATATGCAGGATACTAATGCAAGGCCTGAAGCTGAAGGGAATAATTTCTCAAATCTGATTGGTGGACGTGCACAGATTGTCAACGGGGTGACGGATTTTGCACAGAGGATGCAGTGACGTGTACGGTTGCTACTATGTAGTTAGTTATATCCTAATACCCCCACACCCGGCATGGGCATGGCACTCTGCGACTGCTGCCTCGATGCGTGCCCGTGGAAGAGACTTGCCATTACCACTTCAAATAGATCATTGATGGGCTTACGATCGTAGCTGGACGCGCGCTTCTTCACTCCCCCCGACCGACGGCTGTGGGGGTGGTTGTGGCGGGTGAGGGATTGAGAAGCGTTGAATTGCTAATCATGGGAGCGGAAGAAGATTGTGGAACAGTCGAGGCTGCACAGCAGGAGCTGCACGATTAGCAGGTGCAGTGGGAGGGAAATTTGGAGGCGTTGAGCCATTTGCGACGTTAGCTTTTATTATACGCAGCCTTCGTTCGCACTCTTCGATCACTCTCTGAACTTGATCAACCATGTTACGAAGTGTCGTGAGATTGATGATGCATTGAGGTGAGGTCGGAGGGAATTCCCTTTGTCGCCTCACTGTTACAATCTGATAAAGAACCTTCTTAAGAACAGATGCCCCTATAAGGTAGACAACGACCACCTACGATGATAGTGAATTTGCGAATTACTTCCTCGTTGTTTATGATGTTCCAATACGTTGGGAGCCTATTGTCCAGGTCGTCGACCAGCTTACCGGCTCGCTCCAACAACTGTTTATACTCAAGGCGCTGATCATCAGGTATGACCTGACGTTGCATTGAGTCAAGGCCTGTCGAATGCGTTAGTATCTTGGGAGAGTAATCAGTGAAAACTCACTACGTGTCACATGTAGCCTTTGAACCTGCTAAGAGCGGCCCTAGCCTGATCTTCCGATAAAGGTATGCTGAGATTGGTCGGAGGAACATACTGCCCGCCACTGGGATGGACGATAGAGAGCGGGTATCGGTGGGGGTTGTTGCGCGCCGCGCAGGAGGCTCTGGCGCACTTGACACTGGGTCTGTGGGTGGGGCATAATGTGAGTTCTACTACATCATCGCCACTACATTATCCATACGACAAGTATCTGTAGTCGATTGTTTGTTTCCGAGCTATGCCGGCGTGACAGCGTTGACGTTGCGCCCCGCAGCTCTTTTTACTTTTTCTGACCGTGTTGGGATTTGGCGATATGATCGTTAGGGGGTAGATGTGTATATTTTATTTCCTGGTGTCGTCGTACTCGTTGTGCGCCGTCCATGGTGTTCGGTTTTTTTCGTGCTCGCTAATGGGGATCGTGTGAAGACGTTTAGGGCTGGTTTCTCCACTGCGACCTATCACTGGCAGTCTCGAGATAGGAGGGTAGGCCCTGCCCGTGGGAAGATTTTACAACTTCGGGTCACTTTCGCTGACATCCTTGTGCCAGTAACCCACCAAGACCAATTGCCAGCTCTTCTTTGTTGGGTGTAAACCTTGGGAAGTGGTTCTCTACGAGTCGTGCAATTGTTTTGGAGGTGAGGGCAGTCGGATGTCAAGAGCTACCTCGCTTCTTGGCATCTCTATACCAGCGGCGGTGACAGGATCTGCGCTGGACGAGTTGGGCAAACCTGTGGCAGAGGGTTGCCCTTCTGCGCAGTCGAACAATGTTCAAATCAGGTAGACAGAAGCGCTGAATCTGACTCGCTTTCTTATCAGGCAATAAGTCGTGTCGTCGTGGAACGGATATCATCAGTCGGTCCCTTCTACCGTCCACCCCTTCCACAATACCCCACTATGGTGCACATCGTCAATATTTCTATGTTCTCTGCAGAACGTGTGGCAGACCCGTTGGGCTTGCTGACGCGCTTCGTCACCTCGAGCTCTTACTGGCAGTCCCCAACGCGGACGCCGCTGTGGCGCAAATCGTCCGTGAGCTGTTGTCTGTCCCAAGTCTCTTTGGCTTTCTTATGTCGGGTAAGTAAGTAACGCTCAGACAGAAATATAGCTCACACATTTCTGGTTAGTCTGGCCCAGCTCGAACAAACTAGTCGAGCGTATTTTCAGCGCCTTTCCCAACGAACCGGCGTTTATACTAGAGTCTTTCGTGACCGACTTATTGTACAAGATATCACATACTTTGTTCTCTATTCCTCCCGACCTCTTGTCCGCTGACTGTCCAAAAATATTGGCCAGTTCAGGCAATACGTGGACAATGTTTTGCCTGTTCTGGCCATATTATGCTACACAGATTTCACTAGTGAAGCTTCCCCCCCAGAAGAGCATTCTGAGCTAGTAGATGGGGATATCCCGTTTCTCAAGCAGAAAGTGAAGAGACAGCGACGAAAGGTCAAGCAAGGAACCACGATTGCTAACTCTGCCCTGTTCTTCAAGCTTGAAGTTCCCATGCCTGCTACGAATGAAGAAGCCAGGAAAATGGCCAACGAGATTACAGGAAAGTTAAGATCGGTTTTACAGGTTCGTGACTCCAAACCGCACAACTCGGGATTGACTATTGTCAACAGTTTTATCTGGATGTCTCTCCAATCCTGAACTTGCAACGCTACTCAAGCACGCATATATCACTTCACCTGATCACAACACCAGTGAACATCCTCGGATCGTAGCGGAAACATCCGCCCCGTCGTTGACACTCGGCCTTCAGCATATCCGACGGTTCAGCCAATGAAGGCTGCTCTGTACTTCGAGAATGCTGACGGCTTCGGAGAATGGAGAATTTGATAGGAACGAATGCGACGAAGAAATTGAGAGAATTCGCAGAAACGACGCAAAGAAGTTCAAGATAGTAGTCAAGAAGATCAAGTATGTGCTTGCCGCTTTCTTCAAAGGTTGTGCGATGACACTGGCGTAGGGAACTCTCCAATGGCCAGTTTTCAGATGATAACCAGAAGCGGTTAGATGGAGCTCGCTCAGGCGTGCCTGTCTTTGAGGCAAAGATGCAACGAGACTTGAGGCTTGTGGTATGGGCTCCCATGCTGTGTTTCGAACAGAGCTATTAATGTAACGTGACGTGAAGTATCAAATCGACTGTGTTCCTGACCATGATGGTGACGTGAGTGAATCACCCATATGTCACCTATCTCTTACACTCAATTGCTTTCAGATCGAGCGACAAGGTAGTTCCTACCATGGCAGACCTGTGCGCACGTGCTGATTAGGTACAACTGAAGTCATAAAGATATATGAGATATGCACCCACACTCAACTCAATCGATTTGGGAAGCAATGAATCATCACTTGTCCGGCAAAGGAAAGAGTATATACAACGGTAACTCAGCCTTTATACTGACAGAATGAACCTACAGGATTTGCTCATCCCACCATTCCAGGTGCACGTTCAGGAATCCACCGGTCCATCCCGGAGACAAGGTATATCTGCCTGCTGTATTCCCGCCGGAGGTGCACGACGCGATCGCCAAGCCCCAACCGCTGGTCCTTGGTAGCCAGGAGATGGACCAAGTACGTTTTTATACCAGCTTCCTACTGTCTGCTTTCATACAGTTATTGATGCTGCTGCAGCTTCACTCCCTCCTTGTGTACGTCCTGATGCACTTGGCTTCCCCGTTACCCATTAACACCACGGTAGTCTTGACAAATACATTACCTTCTCCCAGGTGCGCTCGTGTTTACCTGCTTCATCTTTATTCATGTTCTTATGTGTTGCGTAGGCCCTGATCAACGGTTCGAGAATTACTGTCCTTCGATGATACAGCCAACCTGACAACGTTGTTTCAGGTTTAATTGCCATGAAGGACGTCCAGCACGTTTTTGAACTCACGTGAGTGCATTTTTTCCGGCCACTCCACTTACCTCAATGGCTTTGTAGTCCACAGGAGCGTCGGATTGTCGAATGCACTACATCATGCTATGTTCTGGGCAGAAGCGGCACAGGGTGAGTCTACCGTGTGATGGGAATCAATGGCGCGCTCATTACCGGAAGAAAAACGACGACGATGCTGTTTAAGATGCTTGGAATTCAGAGGGCATGGCAGCTTCAATCTGAGGGCTCCGGCATGCCCCGGCCCAGGCAGATATTTGTCACGAAGTCTCATGTGCTTGCGACCAAAGTGGAGGAGTATTTCGTGAAACTCCTCGAGTCACTCTCACTGGCAGGATGTACATTGGAAGAGCTTGCAAGGTTGAAATCAAGAAACGTGGACCGAGGTTTGGTTGATAACGACGATTTTCTGGATGCTCGAAGTGGTATTCCGCCGAGATACAGTGAACTTGAGGATCACCACTTCCCTTTATTCTTAACATTTGATCGGGTATGTAGTGTTGGCCACATGCATCGAGTTCGTCGCTCATAAACTTCAAGCTGGCAAGGATGATCGCAGCGGATATCTTGGACTCGATCGTCCGGAGGCCGAACGTGCAGCAAAACTATTTGTGCAGTCACAAGACCCGGAGGACCTCGATTCCTTTGTTACCTATGATGTTTTTCTCCACAGGTATTGGCCCCGCTTGGCTCATCTTACGAAGTGTTTGGGTCAGGTCGTTGGTTTGTACGATATCCTTATGACTAACAAGGCGTACAGATCCATGGCCAGTCTTTGGGGAGATTATGGGTACGTCCGCAATCTGGACGATGTACCCGAATGCTAATGTGTAAACAGGCATCATCAAAGGCTCAGAAAGGTCACTCGAATTTGAGGACGGAACTCTGGATCAGAACACCTATGTGATCTCTCGTCACGCACAAACCCGACGTTTTCCGACCAGAGAGAAAGTGTTATGCTCTATTCGAAGCCTACTCCAAGTTGAAGTGTCAGAACCAACATCATGATATTGCAGACCGGTTTGTCAATGTTTTCGAGGAGTGCAGCATGATTATAATCACTCTGTCATAAGGACTCATGCGGTCCTCAAGGCTCTACTCAGCGGTACGCCATTGAAAGGGCCCCAAGTCGATTTTCTGTGGGTGCACCTCCCCCGTCGCGAACAGGCTACTGACCAAGGTTGGATCTGCAGCTACGTAGACGAAGCACAAGACAACCTGCTCATAGATGCTCTTCGTATGTACTTTATGTGTGGCGAGCGGAAGCTATGGTTGAAATGATTGTAGTTTTGAGGCTTATATGCAACAACCCGGAAGGCCTATTCTGGGCAGGTGATACGGCTCAGACCATTTCCGCGGGAGCTCCTTCAGGTTCGACGATCTCAAGGCGTTTCTATACCGTATTGAGGTAGGTAACTTCCATCCTACAACGTCTACCAACTGCACGCCATTCAGGTGGATCAAGCCGCACACCTTGTGAGAGGACGAGCCGTCTCCCCGCCAGCGTCATTCCAGCTTGCCATAAACTACCGGTCCCATGGCGGAATAGTCAACTGCGCGCATTCGGTGATCGAATTGATCTCCCACTTCTGGCCGAATAGTATCGATTCCCTCCTGCCTGAACATGGTGTTGTTGACGGCCTGAAGCCGATTTTTTTCACTGGTTGGGATAAGGATACTGTTCGTTATGAACAATTCCTCTTTGGTACATCGTATGTAGTCCATTTTGTGCCTCAATTCCCCGCTGACATTGTCTCTCCATAGTGGCAGTCACATTGAGTTCGGCGCACAACAGTGTCAGTCGGTATTTTTTTTAATCATCGTTCGCCATTTCTCATGCGAAGTCTCAGGCATCCTTGTGCGCGATGAGAAGGCCAGGGAGAGACTCCAAGAGCAAGTGGGTGATATTGGACTTATCATGTGAGGACCGTTATCCATGCGATTTCTGAGCCCTACTGATAGCTGATTGTGGCAGGACACTTTACGAGAGCAAAGGCTTGGAGTTCAACGATGTAGGTGCACACTCGGTTTGTCTTTGTCGCATTAAACAGCGATTTCGCAGGTGCTTCTATACAACTTCTTTGAGGATTCAACTGTTGATCTCTCGCGCTGGCGTTTGGTGCTGGCCGCGGTCGACGGTGCAGTGGAGGGTTACAAGCCGTGCCAGCTACATGCGCCTAGTTTCGAGAGGGATGAAAGCCGGTATGTGGGATTGTGTAGAGAGGTATGCAAACAAACCAGTCTTGTTTGTCTGTTCCGTCCACTAACCTTAAGCCTCGTTTAAGCTGAAACTCCTATATGTGGGAATTACAAGAGCCCGTAAAACATGTGGATTGTCGATAAGTCAGACAAAGGCGAGCCTATGAAGGTAAAGAATTACCTCCCAGTGGTTCATCCAAAACGACTAAAGTGGTTATGACAGATATTCTGGACATCTCGCTCTCAAATCCAAGTTTGCACACCCGAAACCGATGTCCCCCATCTTGCGGTCTCGTCTACCAGTCAAGAATGGGCGGAATCTGGTCGCTCTTTGTTCCAGCATAAGCGATACACTCAAGCGATGCATTGCTTCGGGCGTGCTAACATGCCCCATGAAGTGAAGATTGCCGAGGCGTACCATCTTCGAGAACTCGCTCGCGCAAAAATTGGGATTGCTCTTCTGAGTGAGCAGTATCGAGCGTTCGCCAAAGCTGCAGATGCCTTTGTCAACTGTGGCAACGAGACACCTAGTGAGGACAGGCTGCAGTACTACCGTACAGCTGCGGATTGCTACGTTCGTGCGGCCGACGATCGTAAAGCGGCAGATACATATTTGAAAGCTGAGGAATATGAACTGGCAGCCAAGCGCTACCGCAAGGCCGGGATGTTCAAAGAGACACTCCATGTTCTTGAATCTCACTCCCAAAAGATGTCATGTGATTGTGTGGATGAGTTGCACACAGTATGTCGGCTGTACTATTACTGCAGCAAGGATGACGAAAAGTGAGCGGAATACTTATTGTCCTGAGGGTGCACTCAACTTTTTGTAGACCACCATCGCCTCTTTTCTCCTCCTTTGAGGAAGAACTGGAGTTCCTTGAAACTTACGGCCTGGACGTGGCTCTTGCAGCTCTCTACGAGTCCCACGGAAAATATGTCGAAGCTGCAGAACTGCATCTGAATGAAGATGAACCATTGGATGCGATTAGGGTGTTTCTTAAGGACAAAACTGACCGGCATGCTGTGGGGCGCGCAGCAGACATATTATTGGAATGTCTTTGGAAGCATTGCTCATTCGGAGTACCGTCGAAGGAGTTCCATACTGGGATACCAAAGGCCCTGATCTCGTTGAGCCATCAGTTGCCCTTGGATCCCTTGTCGCCTCGAGCCCGCAACGAGGTAAGCATCACTTACTGGCTTGTAGTCTCCGGCTGAGCTTCGACCACGTAGATCATGATGTTCCAGGCCGCAGCTGCAGAAGAACTTGACCGTGCAACGCTAGAAGCGTTGGCAGAATCCTTTAATGAGCGGAAGGAGAAAGCGGCCGCCCTTTGGTGTCTCTACCATGTTTATTCGCGTTTACCTCGACTTCTTTCCGCGACACTCGACGACCTCTCACGCTTCCTCGAAAAATTCTATATTTACTCTCAACTGCTCTATATCGTCGCATCCCACTGTGATCCAGTGGGAGAGTGCGGCATCAGAAGGTTATTTGGCATAACTCTACTTTCGGACGACCGATACGCAGTACAACCGGGCTCCTTCATTCTGACGACCCCTAGCGCGGAGTCCACTAGCAATGATTTGCGAACAAATGCATCACACACTCACGCACGAATCACTAATGCCTTGAAAGAATGCGTGCGTTCCTACCTTCGCTACCAAGTCAATACCGAAATCCGGCTCTGCTATAATCCACAACACTTCTCTCACTGTCTTTCTTATGTTAGCAGTGGTTTCTGCAATTATGCCGGGTGTAAGCAACAGCATGTCTCACCCTCCTCTCTGGACACCAAACAATACAACGCGCGGATTGGAATTCATTTACAGCAGATGCGTATATTGCAGCTCGTATATTCCGCATTTCCTGATATGCGAGGGTGGAGTACGTAAGTAGTGTTACGCTTACGGCACGCTCTTGGGCTGATCACTCCTGTGATATAGCGTAAAAGACGAAATTGCCGACTGGATAGCTCGTCTATACGAAACATTCTTCCCACCTTTTCGGGCACAAGGATCTCTCGCTGATCTCAACTGGTCAAGGGTCCAGGGAGCCTCTGACGGTATCCGGGTCACGAGAAATTGGGTTCGCGGCGCAATTTATTCTCTAGACCCTCGAAAATCTACGGACTTCCTTACTGACATACTGCGGCTGATCAAGCTCAGCTCAGCATTTGGTGTCAGTGACGCTTTGCGGAATGCCAATTGTATGCGGTTGTATCCGCCCAGGATATTATTTCGCCACCCAGGTCGTTACATTGTGGCAGACATGATCGACTCCGTCGAGTCTTTTACAGAATCAAGCATTTCTGCGGGCATCCTCGGGCTTCGGTAAGGTTTCTCCTCCTTTCAAAGATACGCTTGATGACCTCGGTTGTAGCCACATTATTCGCAGTAACCTCCAAGTGAACTTATCGGTTCTATGTGATTGCATAGAGGAAGTGTTCAGCGCCTGTGTGATAACCCTCTGTCTCCAAAACAACCCCGGTGCGGACTCGCTGCATGACGTTGTTCTACCCCGTAGCTGGTTAATCGGGAACAACAAGCTCGACGCACGTAAAGACATCAGGCTCATCCTTCACTTGCTAGACGACATTCAGTATCTCCTTGAGAAGCTGAAATCCGACAATGCAGCAGGTTATTCTTACACCATTGGAATACTAGGGCGTCCTGACTCTTGATGCAGGAAATTTTTCGTTGATGTACCGAGTTCTCACCCCTGTTCACCGAAGTATATTCATTGCACGGATGTGAGTAGTACATACATTGTTACATTACTCAAAACTAACAATATTCCAGTTGTAGAATGTTGTGTATTGGTGGGTGGTCTGTCAAGCGTTCGAACTCCACTGACTCCTCCCAGCCTCTTACAACCGTGGCTTTCATTGGGCGGGCTTGAAAGCCAGGATTTCGAACATGATCAACCACTTGAAGTCAGATGATCCTAATCGGTTGACCCCAAGTATCTATCGGAGGTACGCATCTCCACGATTTGCCATCGTCCAAGTAATGACGTACCTATTGTTGTAGATATACAACGGCGACGAGTCGAGATTATCTACGAGTGATAGTTGCCTACGATGAGCAGCATGCTATACCGAATCTTGTTCATCTTGTCTGCAAGGGAACGAGGCTTTGGACTAGCCGCTTTGCCACGGAGTGGCACATCGAGCAACTTAACTACAATCGACTCGACGAGATACCAGCGCTTTTGGCGTCTCTGGGAGCCGCCGGACGCTCCTCGGACCGCGTGGAAGCAGTAGCTTCCGTGCCTCGGCCCGTCTCTCTCCAGGCGAAACCGGATCAAGTTGATCGATCCGTCGGTATTGAACCTGCTAAGGCCCATGAGCTGACTGGAGATATGGAAGATCCTCTCCCCGAGGTTGACCCAACGATTGCGAATGTTGCTGCTACGGAGGAGGCAGAGTCTGCAGCCCACTTAGTACAACGTGACCAAGAAGGTCAGGTTGACCCATCCCTCGAAGATGAATCTGCAAAGGCCTATGAGCCTGTTGAAGACATGGAAGGTCCTCCTCTCGACGATGATCAGGCCGTAGCGGCTGTTGTTGCTGCAGACGAGGAAGTGTCCGCGGCCCGCTCAATACAACGTGTCTATCGTCAGCACCATCAAAAACAGAAGCGGCAGCTGAAGAAGACCACGCTCGAGAAAGAGATATCTGCCCTTTTTTCTGCCTGTCTAAAGCATGCTCAAGCTCCCGACTTCGCGCCAGGGTTTTACCGCTTGCTATACCTAGGACCCTTGCCCCATTTGCTTTTGGCCCTAAAGAAGGGAATCGACAAAGCTACATCCGTTCGAAATGTGACGAAAATTCCTGCAATGTTACTGCAAGAGGGCCATGAACGCCTGGAAGAAATGGGGCGTAAAAGGAATGAGATTTCGTAAGTCTTGATACTCTGCGCCCGCGGGTTGTCTGACCTTTTTCGGAGATCTACTCTTAAATGTGGGCACGAACTGCGGAAGAGGCTGAGTCCTGACTCTGACTTCCACAAGAACCGCAACATCAACGAGCTGAGAGATGCGGTACTGCAAGTTAAAGAATTTCTTCATCGAGTCCCAGGTGGTGCAAGAGGAGCTCTGGAAGAACTGAATATCGCATACAAAGCCATCGTTGCTGAGAAACAGGCTCCTCAGAAGAAGGGGAAGCCGCCGCTCAACGCTGAGGATGTCGGTCCGTATGAATACTGACTTCCGTAAACGAAACGATACCCAATGCATGGAGCATCTTTGATTTGTTTCATAGGCTTTTGTTCCTAGTTCGTCAGACTGTATTGAGTTGATAATGAATCTTAGACTGCGCCTTCATGATTGGGCTTGGTTAGGTGTACTTCCATGGATCTGGTAACGCGGGTATGTATGACGTTAAATCTGCACATTTATTTCACCGCGTTTTTTGTACCTATCGCGTTTTTTGTACCCCCCGCCGCGTTTTTTTGTACCCGCCGCATTTTTTAAAAAAAAGGCGAGAGGAAGTGCAAAAACAAGGGCCACAATTTTTTTGGATTTGGAGCCCACCATCGAGGTAGAACGAATGTCAAAATATAAATGATGTAGCTACTAACTACTAAGTCTCCCTGTCAAAAATCAAAAATGGTGGCTTCGCACAAAATAAGGAATACCTTGCAACCAGCAAGGTGTTCCAGAATGATTTTGGTGTCATTTTGAAGCTATGACCAAGTAGTATGACCCTGTAAAATAGCGAGGTGCACAGTTGAAAAACGGTGGAGATACAGCATACCTGATACTAGACACAGCTTCGAACAAAATATGGAATACCTCATGAATGACAAGGTGTATGGTGATGATATTGGTATCATTCAGAAGCTATGAACGAGTAGTATGGTCCTGTGAAATAGCAAGACGCGAAGTTCAAAAACGATGGACATACAACATACCTGATGCCAGACGCAGCTTCAAACAAAATATGGGATACCTTGTGGACGGCAGGTGGTGGTTCTGGTATCATTTGGAAGCTATGGCGGATTAGTATGATCCTGAAAAATTGCGAGATGCACGGTGGAGTAGCACAGTGGTGTCCTGGTCGTATGATGATGTGTGCGTCTCTCTGTCAATGATACTCCCTCCGTGCTGACTAAGCTCTACGCGACTGCTCCCTCAACGGTCCTAGTCCCGTATGGCATTAAATTTGCACATTTATTCCGCCGCGTTTTTTTTGCACCTACCGCTTTTTTTGTACCCGCCGCTTTTTTTTGGGGGGGGGGGGGGGGGGGGGGTTTGGAGCCCACCACTGAGGTAGAATGAACGTCAAAATATAAGTGATGTAGCTACTAACTACTGGCGGCTCCACAAAATAAGGATTATCTTATGAACAGCAAAGCATGCCAAGATGATTCTGGTGTCATTTTGAAGCTATGGCCAAGTAGTATGATCCTGTAAAATAGCAAGATGCACGGTTGAGAAACGGTGGAGTAATGCAACATACCTGATGCTGGACACAGCTTCGAACAAAATATGGAATATCTCGTGAATGGTGAGGTGTGTGATGATATTAATATCAATTGAAAGCTCTGAACGAGTAGTATGATCCTGTAAAATAGCGGGATATGTGGTTGAAAGAAGGTGGAGATACAACATACCTGATGCCGGACATGGCTTCGAACAAAATGTGGAATATCCTCTGAACGGAGAGGTGTGCCATGATGATATCAGTATCATTTGAAAGCTATGAGTGAGTACTATGACCCTGTAAAATAGAAAGACGCCAAGTTGAAAAGCGGTGGAGATACGCATACCTGATGCTGGACATAGCTTCACACAAAATATGGAATATCTTCTGAACGGTGAGATATGTGGTGATGGTTTTTGTATCACTTAGAGGCTACGACAGAGTAGTAACATCCTTTAAAATTGCAAAGTGCACAGTGGAGTAGCGCAGTGGCCTTCCGGTCGTATGATGATGTGCCTGCACACAACTCTCACTAGGCTGTCCGTGTTCCTTCCGTGCTGACTAAACTCTACGCGACTGCTCCCTCGTCCTTGTCCTAACTACACGTGCCTCCCTCAAACCGAGTTGCAGACCCAGATAACTACTTGCACTTTCACTCGATTTCCTGTCCTTCATTTAGCACATCCCCAAAAGATTTCCATCTTCGTTTAGTGCAGTAGCGTACTAATTGTTCCTTACCAAGCCTATACTTGAATGCGCTCTCATTTTACTCATGAGTTTTGGTACCAAAAAACAGAAAGTATAGACAATGCAACTACTAAAAGTGCCCCCCAAAACGCGGCCCTTTGTGTTTTTGCACTTCCTCCCGTAACCTTTAAAAAATGCGGCAGGGGTACAAAAATCGCGGTAGGTACAAAAAACGTGGCAGAATCGATGTGCACATTCAACGCCGTATACACAGGCCCTTTGATATGGTAGAGCTAGGCACGAAAGTATCAAATGTGGTTGAAAGGAGATGAAACAGGGTTGAACAAACATAATAGAAAAGTGAACAAACTGTCAAGCCCTAAATTGAAACATCTAGATTATCATCAAGATTCCAACGTCAGCCCGAAACCATATAGAACTACATGTAGCAATTCAGCCCAATGTGGACCAATACGAAGACGCCTACAACAAAAGTTTCTTGACAACTGTGGCATGTTCCATGCCTGTTCTTTCCAGTATAAAAGGCATATGTAGCACACAGTACGGGGACTCTTTGCTTCCTGCTGGAAACCGCGCAGTCTCTGAAAGATTCTTCGTCGACAACTTTCATCATTACCGGGAAAAAAGTAATAGCATTCAAGGAAAGCTGATTTTCACTGCTGTACGAACTTTTGATTTCGAAGATCAGCCTCGTCGCTACTGCAATTTACAACAGAAAAGGCTTACCGCTTCAGCAACGGATTCAGGCACCAGAGATATCGCCCCAACTTCTTCCGCCTCCGGCGAACTGATAAGACTTATACTGCGCCCCAGCTTCTTCAGCTCGGACCAGAATGCCTTGTTTCCTGTCTCTGAGGAGCAGTCGCTCTTCAAACCCTTCAAAATACTGCAGAGTTACCGCAGTCAGGCGTGTGAGATTTGCGAAAGCAGACAGAGGTCACTTACTCATTCCACGCATCGATCTCATCTTCCTAAATGGTCCTCGTATCAGATCCTCGTTGCGACCTGTAAATTGTAGCGACTCACCTTCAAGCAAGTCGCCCTCAAAACACGGAGGCACTCTATCATCTCATCTTTCCTCCTCCCTGCAAATGGTCGCCCCACAATCTCCCTGATCACCGTACCCATATCCTCCACGGCCTTCGTAACCACGTCCCCGCGTGAGAGATTTAAACGGAAATCCTTCAACGGAAACGTGCTACCGATAATGCGTCCTGGAGCTCGTTGTGGGTCCAACTCGGGTTCTGGCGAGGCAGTCGGTGTCGGCAGAGTAGGACCACCCTTAGAAACGGCCTTCGGCAGCAGCGACCCTCGTCTTCAGATTCTGTCTCCGTTTCTGAGTCTGGGGCAGCCCGCTTTTTGGGTACTTGCGATGGACCGGCCAAGGAAGGAGTGGATATTTGGGCGTCTGGTCGCTTCCTTGCAGGTCCTTTACGGTCTAGAAGGATCATATCCTCGTCTTCGTCTGCTGCACGGACGTGACCGTCCTTTCGTGCTTTTGGGGCTTTTTTTGGAACTGTCAAATCAATCTCAGGTAGGCTATATATTTCCCAAACGTGAGTCCATGACGCACCTTCTTTGACCTTGAACGCTTCCTTACACGCTTCAAGGGATTGCCTCGCCCGCTTGAGCACGCGCTTGGGAGGTTCAAAGTACTTCGTGAGCTCAGGATGAGGAGGTGGCAAAGGATACGCGGCAAGGTCTGGAACCACCGCAGCATGGAAGAGAGCTTGTTTGGTCCGGTGTATAGCAGGATTGTAAGAAAGTCGAGGATCGAACCATGGTTGTCGATCTCTGTTATCGTGATCAGCTTTGCTCCTTTCTCAATATTTGGCCCAAACTCACCCCTTCTCATCCTTCTCACCGGCATCTGACAGATCCATGTCGTCGATAAATCTGTCCATCGCTTCGAGTTGTTCTTCATTAGGGAGGTAGGGATGCTTGGTGATGCGTTCCCCGGTTCGGGATGTGAGAGTAGTTAGTGAAGGAAACGTATAATGTCTAATGTCATCGGCAAAAGGCATCTGCGTCGAAATTTGTTAACCCCAGGTGGGTAGCAACGAGCAACAGAAGCACACATACTTGCACCCACAGAAGTAAGTCCACCTTTGGCCATACAATTGGTGATAATACGCCCATCTTCGGCTCTGTCCCGTCAGTTCTCACCATCCGAGCGATTGCAAGGACACCCTTTTCGTACATCGCTTGAACAATAGAGGAAAACGCAATTTGGTCGGGCGCCGAGGTCGGGGTGGCAAAGACATAGAAAACCTCGGAAAGTGGGTGGGAGCGATTGAACTACATAAAGTCAGGAAAGACGCAAATGAGTGACAGTGCATACACGATCCGAGTGTGCAGCACAGAACATACGTTTTTCCTTGAGAAAAAGCCACAGATATCTATACCTTGCCGGGTTTGAAGTTTCAGGAATTGGCCGTCTGGACAGGGAACATATGTCGACCCGTATTTGTAACCGCGGACAAGTTGCTCCTTCTCAACCTTTTCGATGGGACGGTCGTCTTTTCCATCTTGCTCTTCGTCCTCGTCGAAGTCGGCTAAGGTAACACTCCTGTTGTCACCATCGCCATCACTCTCAAGTTGTGCGCGGTCAATGACATACTCCGTGCGTTTCTTCAGCTCCCTGAATACGACTTGTCTTTCGTCCTCCTCGTCCACACCCTTTACGGTGGTACCAAAGAAACGTTTCCACCCGCCAGCTCTCGCCAAGCTTGTACATTTGGCAACCCTGACGCCCATTTCAAGGGCCTCCTCTCCCCTGACTTCCACGTCGCCCAATCTCAGTATGTTTGACATCAGTGCGGATTTGGTTTCTTTGATGTTCGGAGACGAGAGGGAAAGGAGAGCGTGTTCCAGCGTTCCCATGAGTCCAAGGTTCTCCGGGAGTGCAGATACAAGTTGAGCATAAAAAGATTCATTTGCACGCTTTATCAAGAAGCGATAAGACCAGGGAAAGCAGGCAAGTTTCTTTTTGGACGTACCTTGATAGCAGGTTTGCTCTCTTCATGATACGGCAATTCGTCATCGTCGAAGCCTACTCCTCTAAGTCGGAGCGACGAGCATGAGGATGGAAGTTGAGAATGGACACTGATCACCCAACTCACACGACAGTCAGGGAAATTGTCAAACTTGACATTCTCTTCACGGTCGCCTCCCAATCCTCGATCTCTAGTGGAGATGCGCCGTCTGTGACAATGACGATCTTTCGCGTCCAAGTACGTTTCCTCTCGAGGTAATCATCTTGTGTTTCGATTCCGACTATCAGAGCGTCGATGGCTGGGTATCTCGCCATTTAGATGGAAAGAAGGGAGAGGAGGGTTGGGGGAGAGAATGACATTCTACTCACCGTCTCCAGCAGTCTCCGAAGGCTCCAACTCATCCAACTTCGCCAGCGTTCTCGCGCTCGGTGTACATATTGGGATGTACTCCGACACATGCTCATATCCGCCATGCTTCTCGTTGACTATGTTATCCGTTCCTGTTGTCGGTTGCAGCGTAGAGTCAAATATGTGATGAGTAACCCGGATGTTTCACATATCTATCCCAAGTCTGAAAGAAGCGGGAAAAGGAGTCACCTTCCGAACCAAATACTATCACACCGCACTGTTCCGTCTTGCGTCCATGAAATATCTAAACGGACACGTTCACACACCAACACGCCACAAGAAAACCAACGTGTCAACACTCGACCAATTCACATGGAGAGGAAGAGCGAGAGAGCAAACCACGAACAACACCGACGTACCATTTCTTGTATTTTCAACTTCACGAACTGCAAAGCCCATTCCAAATTGGTCATTTCGACGCTTCTTGGTTCCCCGTTGGGACCAGGGGCTTGCCGCACAGTTCTCGTCGCCCCCATAGAGGGGGATATGTCGACAAGAAACACGGTTACGGTATACTGAATAGCACGGCGACGTCTAGTCCGTAACGATATCACCGTGAAAGACAAGTACGACGACTTACCCCTGCGCGCTCTGCTGGCATGGTTGTGGACTGGGAGGAGGCGATTGGCACGTCGCGTCACACTCATTAAGGACCACGTGATGCACGTGACTCGAGAACTACCAACGGTTGGAGTCACCGGCACGTCAAGTCGACAAGAGTCATAAAACGTTTACCGAGTCCTTCGGAAAGTATTACAGTTGCCAACAGTCCTATGAGTAGTAAAAGTATTATCTCCATCTCGTGTGACAGACCAGAAACGACGAATGAAAGAATACAGATCAGAATACACTAGCCTAACAGCCACACCACCATAGGGTATTCCCACTACTCCTCGTCGCTAGGGGTGAGATACTCATCGTCACTCACGACCAGTTTCCGACTATTACCTCGAGGTCGACCCCGCTGCTGCTGCGGCCGCTCGTCCTCATCCATCGGCGTCAGAGCAGAATCATACGAGCCAGACGCAGACGGTGCATTCGGTGACGGGGATGCACCAGGAAGCCCGGACCCCGCAGTCACCTTCTCCAGCGTAATGAAGAATACCTTCTCCATCTCCTCGGCGTCAACGTACACCCACGAACCCTCCTGGTTGTAAGTCCGAGCATTGTCGAACATCAACTTCCAGTCCTCTTTGAACTGCGTGATACTCTTGTAATACCCTGCGTTCATGCGTTTTCTTAGCGTAGAGAGGGCGATGGGTTGCGTGATCAGCTGGTAGTAGTCGGGATAGTCCTGCAAACCACGAGCGAATAAGTGCGTGTCATTGGAAAATGTCGTTTCTTCACTAACCCTCTTATCAGGCAGCTCTCGGAAGAGTTCGCATCGCTTCCGCCCGTCAGTGTCTTCGCATGCCAAGACCGCCTTGTAAACTTCATTAAACGCCTTCTTCATCTTGTCTTTTACGACGGGAGGCAAATCAGGCGCCTTCGTTTTCCGGCGTTTCTAAATAAAAAAAAACGCATCAGCACTGACAAGCAAAATATCTTGTCGCTACACACCGAATCACGGTCATCCTCTTCATCCTCGTTGACAGAGGGGGTAACAGACATGGCCTTAGTACCCCGTTTGCGCTTACCAGCAGCGGCAGGGGCTTCATACTCAGGCGCCTTCCCCTTCCCCTTCTTATTCTTGCGTCCACCACGACCATCCGTCTCAGACACAGGTGTACTCCGTCCCGGTGTCTCGGATTCTTTGAGCAACCTATTGGCAATACGTCGCTCCTTCTTCCCCCGCGTGCGATCAGCCAATTCCTGCAAATCCTCGCCATCTTCCACAGCCTGTAGTGTGGGGAGCCACCCAGCCTAAGCAACATTCTTGTTGAATAAATCGGAAACTGACTGACCATAATCCACTGCTCGTCGCTTAAGCCATCATTATAGTTGACTACATTCCTGCGGCGCTGACCACGTCCCTCAATCGCATCCTCCATCTCCTTCGCCTCAAATGGTTCGTCTGTCTGATAACAATCGGGAAGCTCCTCGAGCTGCATGAGTGATGGTGGAGGCCGTCCGCGATTACCAGCCGCACGCCACTTGTCAATGGCTTCCCGCTCTCGCTCGATATCCATCCGGCGGAAATATTCCAGTTCCTTGTCGTCGCGTGCGATAATCTCGTTAAGCTCCTCATCATTCATGTCACCCGCCTCTTCGTTCTCCTCTTCCTGATCCGCTTCTAGGATAGAACGCTACAAGGGTCTAGTTCAGCACGTGCCATTGCCAAATCGCGAGATGCACTTACAAGGAACTCCTCCTGTTCTTCTTGTGTAGACTTGTTGTCGAAGCGACCGGCTTGGATGACCTTGTCATCGATATCCAGCTTGAATCGTGCTCTTGCATACATCGCCTCCTCTACACTCTTCTCCGTGATGAAACGCAAGATACGGACGGCTTTGGTTTGACCGATACGGTGAGCACGATCCTGAGCTTGCAAATCCGCATGAGGGTTCCTGAAAGATAAAACGTTAGTTCAGGGTTATCAGGCAAGTGTTACCCGCCAGCATCAAGCTCACCAGTCACTATCGAAGCTGTACAGTCGAAAACGTTCAGCGTTCAATCCATTGGAGGTGAAGGGTGATGACGTACATAATAACCGTATCTGCAGTCTGCAGGTTGAGACCTAGACCACCGGCTCTCGTGGACAAGATAAACACATGGATATCCGAGTTCTCCGCATTGAACTGCTGCACGAACACGGCACGCTCATCCGTCTTCGTACTACCATCAAGCCGGAAGTATTTCCATTTCATCATCTTCAGAAAATCCTCCATGATGTCCATGACCTTGGTCATTTGGAAGAAGATAAGGACTCTGTGCCCCGTAGCGAAGAACTTTGGGAGAACACGCGACAGAAGTTCCATCTTTCCCGATGTCCGGACAAGCTTATCGTCGACCATGCTACTAGGGTTGATTTTGTCCTCGACGCTCTCAAATAGGAATGGGTGCTGGCAAATCTTGCGGAGCTGCATGAGTTCATTGCTGAGACCTTTGAAACCACCGCTTTTGCTGTACGAAACACCGTCAATGCGAAATGCAGAGAACAAGACTGCGCTTGTATGCATACCCTTTCTGATCCTTACCATCCGCAATCATCTTGTACTTCTTGACTTGCTTGTACAGCTGCGATTGGAGGGCACTCATGCGGACCTTGATGACCTTCTCCACCTTGTCTGGCAACTCGCTCTCCACGTCCTTCTTCAAGCGCCTCAATAAAAACGGCCGCAGAACCTTGTGTAACCGCCGGATGATCAGCAGCGCCTCTTCTTCGTTCAGCTCGATCTTGTCCCCTGTCCCAGAATTGGCGAACGGCGTGTTGAACCATTCGTCAAAGGACTTGACCGAGTTGAAGATCTTCGGGAGGACGAAGTTGAGCAGTGACCACAGTTCTGGGAGGTTGTTCTGCAGTGGTGTACCTGTGAGGATGAGACGAAATCGGGAGTGGTAGTACTGAGAAAGAGTCTGCGACAGTTTACTCTGTGTGTTTTCATCCGGTGTCCTTCGTCTGCACACACACATCACAATCAAGCACCTACACAGAAGACCGGGCACTCACCGATGATCATGTGTACCC
Organism: Pisolithus microcarpus; assembly: GCA_024613185.1. Classification (NCBI taxonomy): domain Eukaryota; kingdom Fungi; phylum Basidiomycota; class Agaricomycetes; order Boletales; family Pisolithaceae; genus Pisolithus; species Pisolithus microcarpus. Next base: position 13,541 of record JANFAI010000097.1, on the reverse strand, counting down.
ACTTTATCTTGCTCAAAAATGGTCGGTCCTTGATGATGTACTCATAGGTAGTGAGTAAGACCTGGAATTGTCCTTGCCGTAGCTGCATTTGCAGGTTACGACGTTGCGCCGGATTGCCCTTGTATGACACAGTGACCACGTCCGGCGCCCACTTTTGAAACTCTCCAGACCAATTAGTCATCGTACTCAAGGGGACGATGACGAGGTAAGGACCCCATTGTTTCTTGGATTCGATGAGGAAAGCCACCAACGAGATGGTTTGAATGGTTTTCCCGAGACCCTGACGTCAAGTAGGCGACCTTGTGCACGGGCGGGACATGAAGGTGACTTACCATCTCGTCTGCCAAAATACCGTTCAGCTTGTTATTGTATAAGCTCACCATCCACTGCAGACCCTTGAGTTGGTAGTCTTTGAGAGTCCCACCGCGTAGCAACGTGGGCTGCTTCGCAATTCTCTCCGATACCCGGTGAGCTACAGCGTAGTAATCCACCTTGCCTTTCTCATCGGCAAGGTCTTCGTTCACCTGGGCACCGAACGTCGCTTCGCTGGTTGGGCCCTCCTCACTCTCGATGGGGACGCCTGCTTCGTTCTGTTGGGCGATGACGGCCTGGGCCAATGAATCCAGGTAGGCATCTGTCTGGCGAAGGAGATGAGTGATACGCGTATCCTTGGCGGTATCGATGAGTTTCATGTAAGCCTCCTCATCGTCTGCCTTAAGGGCCTTCAAACGTTCCTTCGAGATGCGCTCGATACGTTTCTGTTCCTCCTTCTCCGTAAATACGTGGAAATTGACAACAGCTCTACCCAGCTTCATGATGCGATCTTGTGCTTGTCGGCCCGCCTGCAACACCTCCCTGCCATGTGCACAAATGACGCCGAGCTGTTCGACGTGTTTGTGCTTTGCCCGACGCTCGCGATCGACTCGCTGTCTTCTCTCCGCTTGCTCTGTCATTCGTGCATCGCGAAGCGTGGGTTTGCGTACACGCCTAAAGTCTGCACGATTGAGTGGCAGAAGCGTACCCTGGATGAGTCTCTCTGCGACGAATGCGCGCATAGTTCGCTGTTTCTCCAGCAAACGGAGAGACTTGAGTTCGATCGTTGCACGAAGTTTGCCATGTGCATTTGGTGCGGGATGTTTGGTATCGGACATGGACGTCGACATGTGGACGTCCTCCTCGTTTGTACGTTGTCCCAGGATGTCGTCGGCGACGCTATCGAATCCGCCGTCGGCGATGGTAGCTTCTAAGTTTTCAAGTTCCCGAATGCGCTGAGCGACTCGTGCCTCTATGAATCTATCTCGTTCGTTAATGATCTGATGGACGTCTAGACCGGGGGGCATGATAGACGGTATAAGCAACCTTTGCAGACGGGTGGCGAACAAGGAAGGATCCATATCAGTGGGACGGGTGAGATGTGTAAACGGCATGCGGAATGCGTTGTACGGATAGATGCTCGAGCGAGGGTCATCATCGGCGAATGGACCCTTGGGTAGATCGGAAGGGGATACGGTTGGGTGAGGAGTGGACTGTATATCCTCGTGCTTGACTTGTAGATCGGCGTGGGACGGCTTGCTGGAAGCATCGACGCCAGAGGTTGGGACGACACCCTTTTGTGTCTTGACGGCAGCGTCGACGATGCGGGTGGCGACGTCAGTTGGAGTAACGATTTTTTCGAGTTCGAGGACGACGTTGTTGTTGAGTCGGATAGCGTGTTGCAGGTGTTCAGGGATGGGCTGACCCTTGGAGATGAGTTTGAATGCTTGTATTTGAGCACGGAGAGCGTTTATCTGGTCCGGAGTGAAAGACACGGGACTGGTTGGGGGCATTGGCGCAGAGGGCACCGGACCTGACACAATGGTTTGGGATGCAGTGCCATTGAGCATCGTTTGTTCGGCGGAAGGTGCGCCATTGAGAATCGGTGGATGTGGGTCTGCGAAGTTCGTGTAAGGCAGGCCGACAGTGGCGTACAGCAAGAGTAAAAAAGACTGACTGAGTTGTTGTTGCTGCTGTTGCTGCTGCTGTTGTTGTTGTTGGCTGAGTGCACCGACGTAGTGGAGTAGGTTTCGCAATTCAGGCGAGGATTCTGTGGTATGACCGGCCTGTTTCAGCTCTCGCGCCCGCTACACGGTTCCTGTATTTAGTTCCTCTGACAAGCTGTTGGTATCCACCTACCATGAGGAGCGCCTGGAGTGTATCCTTTGGTGCGCTGACATTCTGACGTGCACTGACACCGCCGCCGACTGGGAACGGCATCTGACTCGCAGCAGCCATTACAATCCCCGTCCGTGTTTGCAGCCTTGTCTGTGTTTCTCTCGTCTGCGCTTAGTCGGGGGACACGCCTGCCTGCATTCGTCGCAAACACGTCCAAATATCTTATTCATCGCCTCTCACGTGATACAGTGTATTATGTCATCATCACTTCCGCCCCCACCACCCTCCCAGCAACCCACTCAGACCGCCTGTGGTCTGCACGGAGGGCTCGGGCGTCTCCGCTCTAACCACCTCCTCCCGTCTAGACTTGACGGGCTGTGGCATTTCTTCTTTGTTCTGCTTGCTTGGCGCCTTCCCGGCGCGCTCTAGCAGCCTGTCCATGTCCAGTTGCACGTAGTTGAGCGCAATGTCAAAGAACAGGGGCTTCTGGTATGCCTTCGGGTCTCCGTCCACGGTGCCTCCGTTGTACGCAAACCACTCTTTCTTGACGCTTTGTGAGGCCTCAAAGATCGACGCATCCAGTGCGTCGACAATATCCGAGGGCAGGGCATAGATTGCGTCCACTGCAGTGGTGACACCTGCAACAGCAGATAATGTGGACCGCGTCTCCCGGAGGTGAAGTGTAGCATGTTGTATGAGAATCATCGCCTCTGCATGTCTCTTCACAGCGACGTAGCACTGCGCCAGATAGAAACACCTATTCGTAACCCCGTTAGCGTTGTGGAATTCGTCTTCTATGGCCAACGGCCTACCTTCGAGCTTTCGTGAAGGTCAATCTCGCCTCCACATCAGAGGCAAGTTCGGGACTATCATCCACGATACTCAGACTTCGCATTTGAGTCAAACTCTGAACGACTGTCTCCAGCAACTTCACTACCGCAGGGTATAACCTACCGTCCACCTGCTGTTCCTTCCTTGCCTTCGAGGTGTTTTGGCCAGTAACAGGCTGGTGAGAACTGAGCAATGCAGAAACCAGTAGCAGATCCCGCTGGATACGACGAGACAGCAGCTGGAAAACAATGTAAGCATGCACGAACTGAACGTCGCGCGTGCCAGCTGCAGACGCCCCGGCACTGTTGGTACTCTGTCATAGTCAGTAGACCGCTGAGCAATCAACCGCCGCCCCATACCTGCTGGGCTTCCACAAGCTTTCTCGCTACTTCCTCTGCTTCGCTTAGAGCAGACAGGACTCCGTCGTAAGCTGCAATACCCCTCTTCGACCCAGTACCTTTTCCACCCTTGCCTCTTTGTTTCTTCTTGTCATCCTGTTTTTCCGTCGCATCGCGAGGAACAGAAAATTTTGCCTCCGTCTCCTGCACCTTTAACAACACATCCACGAGCTCTGGGTTGCGCACCGGAATTGGCTGGCCTTCCCACATCAGATCCTGAAGCTTTTTCTTCGCGACGCTATGACCAGATCCGTCGCTCTCCTGCTTCAGCTTCTGTAGTAAAGATTCGCATCCCTCCACGATATCATTCCGGTGTTCTCCTGCCAATTCCGCGACGATCGCATCGACATCGTAGGCCTTTTCCCTTCCCAACTCGTGCGCGCAATACCTAATCTCAGGGCCGATCTCGTCCGCAAACAGCGTCGCAAGTGCCTGATCCCTACTCGTATCCGCCCGATCAGCCAGTTCGTCCAAAAGATGTCTTGCCACGCTCAGCTGTACAAGTGCGTCCTCGAAATCGTCCCGATAACGCAAGAATCGACCGTTCAAGATCAGAGTGTAGACGATAGCCTGAACGAGGTTTTCCGCAGAGAGCTGCGACGTCGCATGCAGGGCCTGACAGTGCGAGAGGAGTTGCGTGGCCCAGTGCACGGATCTCCTGAACCGACCCATCGCGCTATGACGCAGTGTCCCTGCGTGTGCTTCGTTGGCTGGCCGTGTCGACTGTGCAATGAGATCCTGTGCATATGCCCATGCACGCTCGGCTTCGAAGAGGAGCAGTTGAAGGCTAAATACACACACGCGATGAGAGGTTGCATAAAACGAACGTAGCGATAGCCAGACTTACTGTCCCTCTTTGACGATATCCGTCGTCAATGGCGCCAGTTTCTTAAACTCGCGCCCCTTCCCATGCGTCATTTTGAGCGTCGACCGGAGCCGGTGGGTTCGATTGGCACAGTGTTTTCTGTACCGCGTGACGTCGTTGTATCTGAGACCGTACGCACTGCGGTGCTCGTTGGCGAGCTGGAGTGCTGGGAGAAGTCACTGATCCGAACGAACGAAATGAAACAAACTGTATGGAGAAATCGCACCTTGGAAAGACACTCTGCTGTCGGACATGGCTGTCGGTGACTACTTTATGTACTCCGGAGCGTACGTGATCGGCAGTCGGTGGCGCGGAGGTCCATTAGCGACCCTCTTCCCAACTGAACGACGACCATGAGTGACACGTCAGACGAACAGCAGCTAGCACCAACGCTTCAGAACATCCTCGACCAAAGGTCTCTCAAGTGGATATTCTGCGGTGCGTCTCAGGATCTGTCCGGCTCTTTCTTGTTTTCGATCACGCGGCTCACTCTTCTCGTACGCGTACACCAGGTGGTAAGGGAGGCGTCGGTCAGTGCACTCCAGTACATGCACACTCCCAATCTGACCCAGTGATTGGACGAACGAACGATTGATATTCTGACAGGCAAAACCACCACTTCATGCTCTCTCGCCTACAACTAGCCCAATGCCGCGAATCCGTCCTTCTCATCGTACGTCAGATTATAAACGTATCAGTTAGCCTGCTACAGTTTCCCGAACACGCGAAACGCAAACAGTCCACAGATCCCGCGCACAACCTCTCCGACGCCTTCGGCCAGAAGTTCTCCAAGGACGCGACGAGAGTCAACGGATTCAAAAATCTCTACGCAATGGAGATCGACCCAACTAGTGCAATCCAGGAGATGATCGAGCAGTGTAAGCGTTTCCTTGGCACTCTTCACGATGCTTGTGTGGTTTGGATGCTAATTGTACTCTGGGCCATCGTCGAAATGAAAAGCCGACCAGAATGGCATGATGGGCTCCATGATCCAAGACCTTGCGTTTGCCATTCCGGGTGTCGACGAAGCCATGAGTTTCGCCGAGATCATGAAGTCAGTAATCACTTCGTCGGCAGCGGTTACCCCTCGTCGCACATAGATAGATTCATCTATGACTGACCCCTGCTGCAGACACGTGAAGTCCATGCAATACTCGGTCATCGTCTTCGACACCGCACCGACCGGCCATACCCTCCGCTTCCTCTCGTTCCCAACCGTCCTCGAAAAGGCTCTTGGCAAGCTCAGCAGTCTTAGTGGTCAATTCGGGCCGATGCTCAGACAGATGTCGTCGATGATGGGTGGTCAGCAAGATTCTCAGGAGGACATGTTTGCTAAGCTTGAGTCGATGCGGGCCGTCATCAACGAAGTCAACGCTCAGTTCAAGGATCCCGTGCGTGCTGGCCGTCTACCCAAGATCTTAACTGTATTCGCTTACTGAAGACTTTTGTTCGCTTTAATTATAGGAAAAGACGACGTTCGTCTGCGTATGCATTTCCGAGTTCTTGTCTCTATACGAGACGGAACGTCTCGTGCAGGAGCTCACGACATACGAGATCGACACTCATAATATTGTCGTCAACCAATTACTGTTCCCAAAGAAATGTCAGTTTGTACTCTCCCTCGTTCTAAACTCAACTCAACTATTCTTTGCTTTTGACTAGCGTCGAATTGCGAGCACTGCATGGTTCGTCAAAGGATGCAGCAAAAGTACCTTGCAGAAGCACATGAACTCTACGACGAATTCTTCCACATCATTCAGCTTCCCCTTTTGACTGAGGAGGTTCGCGGTCCGGAGAAGCTGAAGGTTTTCAGCAAGATGCTGGTGGAACCTTATGTCCCTGTGGATGACTAACGTAGAAACGAGGAGAACGATGTGAGGAAATACGGGTTGGATGGTCTTTTTCCCTTTTTCTCTCACCCCTCAGATAATTCATTCATCGTAGAGTGTACTCATAATACTAGTATTCCATCAGGCTCCTTCCCAGCCACTTGATTCGAGTGTGAGGTGACATCCTAACACTGCGGCGGTTTCAATGTTATCACCTGTTTTAAAGAGTATTCAAAAGCAAAAACAGCACTTTTTTCATGATTCAAATTACCAGCCTCTTGTAAAATTTTATTCCGAGAAGACTTATAAAGTGTATCCAAAGTCTATATTAAGAGAAACATTAAGATATCTTCAAAAGACAATTGAAAATATATATTAGAGGAATGTTGCAAGGTTATAGACAATTATAACTTCCTAAAAAGATAGAAACATCAACCCAAGATCAAATTTATAATTTACTTTGCAGGCATGCTTAATTCTATGTTAGGCAATACATTCCAAGATCATAGAAATTTTAGATTTTCTGCATGATCAAGATGTGTTATGAAAGTAAATATTTAAAAATCACTTTTGGTATGCTGAGAAGTCATCAGGCAGTGAGTGGGCATAAGAGTGCCCATGACTGCCCAATAATTGTCATATTAGACATACTTTTATCTGGTCTTCAACCCAACTAAGAATATTTCTCACTACTTGCATCAGCAAAACTGTTAGTTGCTGTATGGCACTGTACAGCTTGCAACAGCCCACTACAGTGCCCACAGTGCCATAGAAAGGTCCCCCCCTGTACAGTACTGTCACAGCACTGTACAGTCCTGTACAACTACTATGCTTTTTTTGTAATCCCACTACCATTTTTTCCTAATCCCACTACTATGCTTTTTTCCTAATCCAACTACGCTTTTTTCCTAATCCAACTACCATTTTTTCCTAATACCACTACTACACTTTTTTCCTAATCCCACTACCATTTTTTCCTAATACCACTACTACACTTTTTTCCTAATCCCACTACCATTTGTTGCTAATAACACTACTATGCTTTTTTCCTAATCCCACTACACTTTCAAGCTAATAGGACTATCACTCAGTCACACAGAAATCAAATCAAAAGCAGTAATATATTCAAATTCAAGTACTACCACATAATAGCCTAATACAACTACACTTTTTTGCTAATAACACTACCTACTACACTTTTTACTAATAGTACTACACTTTTTGCTAAAACTACTATGCTTTTTGCTAATACTACTACCCTGTTTGCTAGTACTACTACACTTTTTGGTAATCAAATGCATGGTAGTAGTGGGCTAATGGCATACACTACCCCATAGTAGGAATTGGCCTTTGTTTGGTTGGCTTTGGCTGCTTGCATGAAAGGCATGAGTTTTAGTGTCCACTATATCGCATTTTGGGGTATTTTTTGGACTTAGCAAAATTTCGAGGCATTAGTGGCTGTGCTCATTTGACAAAAAAGCTAATCACTACTGCATTTTTTTGCTAATCAATACTACTGTACATTTCCTAGTCACACTACAAATATTTGGTAGTCAAAAAAGCGGACTCTACTACACTTTTGGTGATCAAAAGTGTACACAACATTTAACTACTCAAACACTAATCAACACTACACATTTTTGGTAGTCAAAAAAGCGAACTTTTACTACACTTTTGGTAATCAAAAGTGTAAACAACATTTCACTAGTCAAACACTAATCAACACTACACTTTTTTGGTAGTCAAAAAGTGCGGACTTTACTACACTTTTGGTAATCAAAAGTGTACACAACATTTAACTACTCAAACACTAATCAACACTGCACTCAATTGGTAATCAAAAAAGCGCCACAACACTACACTTTTGGTAATACAAATGTACACTACACATTGCTAATCAAACACTACAAAACACTACACTCATTTGGTAGTCAAAAAAGCGGACTTTTACTACACTTTTGGTAATACACATCTACACTACACTTTGCTAATCAATTACTAATCAACACTATACTTATTTGGTAGTCAAGAAAGCAGACTTTACTACACTTTTGCTAATCAAAAATGCGCCACAACACTACACTGTTGGTAATAAAATGTACACTACACTACACTAATTGTATTTTGCCTATATCTCAACCATTTTTGCATGGATGGATGAGATAAGCATACCTCTGGGGTCCTCTAGTCAGGCACTACAACTTTCATTATGACATCTCTGAAATTTAATTTTTGAGATGTCCAATTTTTTTGGTATTTTGCATTTTTCTCACCCATTTTTGGGCATATCGATGAGATAAGCATATTCCCACAATCCTGTGATCCAGCCCCACAACTTTCATTATGACATTGTGGCTGTACAGTGACATCTGTGGGAAGCCCCTATCTCTGTAGCACTGTGTGTCTGTAGGCCTGTCACTCTGTGGGAGCCTGTGGGGAACTGTGGGCTGTGTGACATGGTATTTTCACACAATTGTCACACTGTACCTGACTGTGCACTGTGACACTGTGACACTGTGGCACTGTAGGATGCTGTGACATCACTGTGGCACTGTGGCCTCTGTGCCAAAAAGACAGTTTTGCTGATGTGTTCAGGCCTGCATCTGGACCATCAGTGTCATGCACCAAAGGTGTTTGGTGACATGAGCATGGTGTTATGGAATGCACTGGAGCCTCAGACCAGGGTGTGGGTTTTCTTTCTTTTATCTTGTCTCCTTTCATCTTTATCTTATCCTTCCTTGTCTAATCTTTTATCTATGGTGCAGATCACCTAGTCACTGCCTATTTGGTGCAAGCAGATGAGCACAACACAACAATACTTAGATTGTAATTTCATCTTGTCAAAGTGCTTGTTTCAATGGGGTGAACATATTGATAAGACAGATTTCCACAAAAGTGATTTTTGAGTGAGAAATATTTTTTGAAAGGGGTCAATTTGGCAGTCAAGGAAAACTGGGCTATAGGACTGTCAAAAATATGTGCTGTAGCCTCTGGGATGTGTCTATGGCTCTTGTATTTAGTGGAACTAAACCTCCTGACCTCCATCTGTGCCTCCTTGGTTGGCAGTCCAGACTGGCATCAGCAAAACAGACCCCCTCTGTCCAGATCTGTGCAGGTCTGTACAGATCTGTACAGACCACAGACCCACAGACAGGTCCCCCTCTGTACAGACCTGCACAGATCTGGATATCTGTACAGACCTGTACAGACTTACCCCTGACTGTTTCAGTATACAGATTCCCACACTCAATTCAACATGTAATCAGCTAATAATTGAATAATATTATTTTAAAATTATCTTAATTACAATGGTACAGGGCTACATATCTAATCTACAAGGACTACATATCTATGCTAATGGGCACAGCCTCACAGGGGGCCCACCCCCCTCCCTCTGCCACCCCCCCCCTCTGGTGGATCATCAGAGGGAGGGATGATGACAATGACAAGGGGAGATGGTGGTGGTAGAGGAAAGAGTTGTGTTGCCAGAGTGAGTGGGTTTATATACACCCCCACAAAAATTTCAATCGGAGTTTGAAATTGCCACAGTGCATTGGTGCAGACTCAGAAGTCGAAAAATCTACTATATGGAGTAATTGTACAGCCACGATGTCATAACAAAAGTTGTAGCCTATGATCACAGGACCATGGGAATATGCTTACCTTAGCAATATCTCCTTTTTTGGGCGAGATATTTGCAAAGTTCTGCTGGAGACCCAGCATGTCAAAAATAAAAGTGGCTGTACAGTTATGATGTCATAACAAAAGTTGTAGTATGTGATGTCATGATCATGTCAGTATGATTATATTGTCAATATGTCCATTTTTGGATGAGATATGGGCAAATGAATGTTTACAAATTTCAAACTCTGATTGAAATTGCTACAGCACATCAGTGCAGACTCAGAGAGTCATTGTACAGCCATGATGTCATAACAAAAGTTGTAGCCTACGATCACAGGACCATGGGAATATGATTACCTCAGCAATATCTCCTTTTTGGGTGAGATATGGGCAAATTAATGATTTCATCTGTGGGTCTGTACTTGCTCTGTGGAAAATCTGTACCATCTGTGGGTCTGTACTGCTCTGTGCCTCTGTACCAAACCTACTGTTTTGCTGATGTTGCTTGTCTATCCTAGGCTCATCTTCAGCATCCTGAGGCTTGATGGAAAGATCTTGGGATGGAAAATCAGTGCTGGGTGATGAAGGAGAACAGAAATACTCAGATTGGGGAACTGGTGAGTCTCCCACAGCTTCTCTGATTTCAAGTTCAACTGAAGCCTTTGTCCCTAGTAATTCTTCTTCATTTCGCTCCTCTGTCTCCTCTTGTAGACAACCTCCCTGTAGATCAACTGTTAGTGACTTCCCTGAAATATATGAGGTGACCTCTTTGTGTTTGAAGCTGGCTTTGCAACGACCTTCGACAATGGGTGAGAAGCTCAATCCCTCTGCCACTACCTTGATACTGTCTGCTTCAAGAGGCTGACCTCTCAAGCAATCTTCTGGTGTCTTCAAGGGCATCAACAAGTCCTGAAGATTCTCAGTTAGTGGGTAAGTTTCAAGTGAAAGGGGAGATGGGAACTTTGAGGCTCTTGAGCCTGGCCTCTCCCTCTTGCAGCATCTCTCCTGAGCCCTTGTGGCTCTCGACTCTCACATCCTTGCCTCATACTGGGCTTCTTGAGCCTTCCACTGGTCCCTCACAATGTGAGCTTCCCTCAATTCCAAGCAGTATCCTTTCTTGAGCAGCCTCTCAGCCTCTCGAGTGACCTGGCATGTGGGCCATGGATCATCTGCATGGTGCCTTCGATCCTCCCACTCAAGTCTTCAAAGAATCTTGCCTCAAAACTCTCAATCGAACCCTTCAAGGTAAAGGTTGTCTTTCTCAATGCTCGAAAGCTGGTTTGTAACTTGAAGACATGTCACAACCTTGGTGAAACATAACTGGTAGTCAAGTAGAGCTTCAAATGAATCAATCTTGACCCTCTTTGCTTGTCCACTAGGTCATAGAGGTCGTACTCTGAATACTGAGTTCAAGGAACCTAAAAAGTGAGTAAAGATGAGATGCATCTGTAATGAAATCAGCCCAGTCTCTTTTGGCATGGAGTAGGCTTCTCCATTGCTCAAACCTCTCAATTCTGAGGTACCAAATGGACTATCGAGCCCAAACTTGATCTTCGAAGCAGCCTCGAACATCCTCAAGGTACCCTAGTAAGTTGTCAGGGTCCCCTGAGAACCTCAGAGCACCAACTGCACCCTTTGGGGCATTCCTTCAAGGGGTTGAGGGGAGTTTTGCAGCCACTCCACCATGAGCTCACTTTTGAAGCTTGAACTTGACCTTCAAAACTCATCTTTGTGCCTTGACTGACTCTCGTAGCTTTCATAGTCTCTATAGTAGAGCATGGTAAGTAAATTAAATGAAGAAAGATGACATAGCTGGTTTGGAAAATCTGTTTTTGTGACCTGGCTTCTCTCATTTTGCCTCAAGGGTCACTTCTGTGCCTCGAAATCACCTAAAATTTGTTCCTGAAACTTCTAAAATTGAGATTATGGATACTTAGCTTGGTATCCAGTCACCCCAAACTGTCAGTAGATGTGTCCTCCTCTCCAAAGACCAAAGTCCCCTCACAGTGGGCTCCAGATGTAGAGATTGAATGGAGAAGACTGGGAGTGAGCTAGGATAGTCTGAAGGGTGAAGATCTTCCAAGGGGCTCCTCTAGCCTGGAAGGAAACTGTCTGAGGATGTCTGAAGCTGTCTGAGGCTGTCTAGACAAAGAAGAAGGCCACATGCAGCCTTCTCAAACTCGAACTTGAACTTGAACTCGAAACTCTTGGAACTTGACTTGTTACTTCTTAGAAAGGTAAGTACATGCTGGGTAATAAAAATGGCTGACTAAGCAATAAAACCTCGCACTAAAGTAATAAACATATAATAACTAGAAAAGCAAGTTATTATATGAGAAAACAAAGAATAAAAATAAAATCCCCTGGTAGGGAAAAACCATTCCCTACAATGGTCTAAGCAAGTTGAGAGAAGTGGGGCAGGATTGTATGCCTGAAAATCACTTGGGTAAGATACAGTGGTCAAATGTATTTTTCACTGTAACTTATGTTGAGAGATGAATGATAAAGGAAGCTTCTATTTGATAGAAGGTGATGGATGGAACAAGTACAGAGTAAGGTCTAAACAGTTGAACCATATGGAAAGTATTATGTAAGATATTACCAGTGCAAACAAAGACAGGTCAGGTGACCATGTCACAACAACTTATGGTGGACTGAGAAGTTTGTATGGTGTGTACTCCTGGGGAGAGTAGTGACTGGGGAGCTGCAGATACTCTGGGAGGGGACCAGAAGAATGTTGGGTATGATCCCTGTGGAGGTGCAAAGGATGCTGCCTGCTGTGATGGTGCATGTGATCATTGATAGTATACCCCATGCACAGTACAGAAAACTCAGGAAGGGCTGCCTGCAGCAGCTGCAAAAGTTACTGTGTGGTTCAGGTCAGCTTCAGAGCCATGGTTCAGCCAAAGCCAACACTGGCTAGACTGTGGACTTAGTCAGCTTGGCTAGGCATAGCTATGCTTACATAATAGTTTGGCTTGGTTTGCAAGCTGACTTAAGCCTGAGCTGTGGCAACACTACTCCTGATGAAGGGGGAGCAGGGGGAGATTGAAAAAAAAGCAAAGGTAGTTGGCTCCTGTGAGCCTAGAAGCAACTGAGGATGATGATGATGATAGTGGATAGACCCTTAATGGAGCCTCAACCACTAGAAGACTTAGAATGATGAAGGAAGGCTTAGAAGTGATGATGAGTGAGGCAGATAAGTAGGCTGATGAGTGGGCAATTGAGTGGGCAGATACTGAGCTGGTAGCTTGTGGGTGAGCTAGGCTGGTAGCTGCTTGATTGCTGTTGATGTATTGTACTTTATATACAAAAGAGTAGCATAGCCTGCAGTAAACATAGAGCAATACTCTGTCATGGGTTCATAAGTGATTGGTAAAGGATTGGTGAAGGATTGGTAAGGATGAGTAAGGACAGTAATGATTGGTAAACAAAATCAGTAAGCATGACAAAGATTATCACTAATCTATTTGAAATGGGATGAATCATCAAAGGAATGGATGAATAATGCAAAAGGGGAATGAGTAAGCACACTGGTCACTGCTGATTAAGGGATATGACTGCAAATGAGTCAAGTTGACTCCTAGATCTGAGATCTAGATGGATTGGGGTGATTTGCTGTGCATCCAAATGAAAAATGGTGGGGATTTCTGCCAGGGGCCAATTTTGGGGGTCTCCAGGGTAGTCAGGGCATAAGATTTCACAACTTTCCCCCTTTTCTCCTCTCTGTAAAGTGACCTGCATTAATTGCAGCTAGTGTTCTGGAGGGTTTGAGGAGGAGGAGGGGCCATCTTCTCCAATGAGAGCAGGGAAAAGTGTCTCAAAATCATCATGAATGCAATC